>PVLC010023293.1:0-5000 GCA_004027655.1 Graphiurus murinus
GAGCTATACCCCCAGCCCTATTTTTTATTCTTTATTTTGAAACAGGGTCTCACTAAGTTGTGGAAGGCCTCACTAGATAGCTGAGGCTGGCTGCAAACCCGGATCCTCTGGTCTCAGCCTCCCAAATGCTGGGATTACAAGTGTGCGCCACCATGCCTGGCTGTGAGACCCTGTTTCAAAATAAAGAATGAAAAATAGGACTGGGGGTGTAGCTAGGAGGTAGAATGCCCCTGAGTTCAATCCCCAGTACCACACACACACACCAAAAAAAAAAAAAAAGAATAAAATAATGTCATTTGCAAGAAAATGGAAGGACCTGGAGAACATATTGTTAAGTGAGATTAGCCAGTCACAGAAAGTGAAGGGACATGTGTTTTCTTTAATATGAGCAAGCTATGGAGTTACTGGGATATCAGGGGGACTCCAGATAGTGGAGGAGAAACCTCAGTGGAACCAGGGAAGTGGTCTAAGGGAAGGGGACGGGGAAAGACTGAGGTTCATTATTGGAAATACTCACATTGACTATGTGTACATATGTGACGATTCCAATATCAGTCTTAGTTCTCTGTATGGGAAGGAAGGAAACAGGGAGGTGGGGGTGGGGGGCGCCAAGTGCTGTGTGCATGTATGTCAGTGTCAGATGACTTACATTATGATGTGAAATGATAATGCACCAGTAAAAGCACATAAAAATAAAATAAAATAAATAAATGGGAGGCTGAGACAGGAGGATCACAGGTTTCTGGTTAGCCTCAGGAACTTAGTGAGGCCCTCTGCAACTTAGTGAGACCCTGTTTCCAAATAAATAAAATAGAGCTGGGCGTGGTGGCACATGCTTGTAATCCCAGTACTTGGGAGGCTGAAACTGGAGAATCTGGGTTCGCAGCCAGCCTTAGCTACTTAGTGAGGGTCTCTGCAACTTAGTGAGACTCTGTTTCCAAATAAAGAATTAAATAGGACTGGCTGGGTGTGGTGGTGCATGCTTGTAATCCCAGCATTTAGGAGGCTGAGACTGGAGGATCTGGGTTCGCCACCAGCCTCAGCTGCTTAGCGAGGCACTCCGCAACTTAGTGAGACCTAGTTTCAAAATAAAGAATAAAAAATAGGGCTGGGGGTATAACTTGAAGGTAGAAAGCCCCTGAGTTCAACTCCCAGTACCTCCCCCCCAAAGTAGGACTGGGGGTGTAGCTCAGAGGTAGAATGCCCCTGGGCTCAATTCCCAGTACTACAATAAATAAATAAATAAATAAATAAATAAATAAATAAATAAATAAAATAGGACTGAGGGTATAGCTCAGAGATAGAATGCCTCTGGGTTCAATCCCCAGTACCTTTATCAATCAATCAACCAATCAATCAATCAAACAATAATTAAAATGGTCCCAGTTCTTGGGAGACTGAGACAGGAGGATTGCAGGTTCATAGCCAGCTTCAGAAACTTAGTGAGACTCTGTTTCAAAAAAAATTTATTATTTATTTATTTATTTTTTTGCAGTACTGGGGATTGAAACTAGGGGCATTCTACCTTTGAGCTATACCCCCAGTCCTTTTTTTTTTTTAATTCTTTATTTTGAAACCGGGTCTCACTAAGTTGTGGAGTGCTTTACTAGGTAGCTGAGGCTGGCTGTGAACCTGGATCTTCCGGTCTCAGCCTCCCAAATACTGGGATTACAAGCGTGCGCCACCACGCCCAGCTTGTTTCAAAATTAAAAATAAAATAGGGCTGGGGATGTAGCTCACAGGTAGACTGCCCCAAGTTCAATTCCCAGTACCACAATATGTAAATAGATTCATAAGTAAAATAAAGCCACATATCTGGGCAGGGTGTAGCTCAGTGGTAGAGTGTGCACTTAGCGTGTGGAGGCCCTGGGCGCTATCCCTAGCATCGCCAATGAACAAACAAAAAACTACATATCTATCAAAATAACTCAGCCACTGGGACCTGCCTAAAATCATGTCCTGTGTCCTGATGATACACACATCACACTTTGGGAACCACTGATCTGGTCTAAGTCACCCTTTGCAGGTGAGGACACTGAAACCTGTAGACATTAGAGATTTGCCCAAGGCCTCACAGTCATAGGCTGATCCTGATTGGAGGCTATTCCTGCGGCCTCCTAATGAGTCTATTTTTTTCTCTTTCTTTTTCTTTTTTTTTTTTTTTTTTTTTTTTTCAGTACTGGGGATGGAACCCAGGGGTATTCTACCTCTGAGCTCCACCCCCAGCCCTCATTTTTATTCTTTAGTTTGAAACGGTCTCACTAAGTTGCGGAGGGCCTCACTAAGTAGCTGAGGCTGGCCGCGAACCCGGATCTTGACCTTTAGATCTGTAGATTTCCTTTTTTTGCGGTACTGGGGATTGAACTCAGGGGCATTCTACCTCCGAGCTATACCCCCAGCCCTATTTTTTATTCTTTATTTTGAAACCGGGTCTCACCTAAGAGAGAGTACCTCACTAGGTAGCTGAGGCTGGCCTCGAACCTGGATCCTCTGGTCAGCCTCCCGAATGCTGGGATTACAAGCGTGCGCCACCACGCCCGGCCTAGATCTGTAGATTTTCATTTACCAACTTCCTTTTTAGTCCTACTGAATCTCTCCATCTGAGCAATTTTTTTCCCCCCAGGCATCCCAGCGATGGCAGGCAACCCCTATGGATGGCCAGCCCTGTTCTCCCTGGTTTTGGCTGCAGCCATATCCTCTGTCAGCTCCAACATATTCGTAGATGATGCACGGTATCAGCTGATACTGAGAGAGAAGTATATGCGGTTTGGGTCACAGGTAGTGATGAACAACCGAGAGAAGGCAGCCAACAGGAAACTCATGGCCATCAAAAGGATGGAAATCTCTGAGGCCCTGGAGACTGAGCAGTTCCCACCCAGTATGCACTTCTTCCAGGCCAAGCATCTCATCGAGCAGAGCCAGGTGTTTCGCATAATAAGGAAGATGCCAAAAGGTAAAGTTTGGACAGGGATGGTTTTGGGGTGCTGGGAGGTAGGGGGGGGCTAAATTGGAGCCATCCTTGTGATGGGAGCTGTCACTATCATCCTAAGTGGAGCAGAGAGAACTCCCGGAGGCTACAGCACTCTGCTCTTGTTGCCACGCTAGGAAGGGGTCTGCAGGATGGCTGCAGGCTCCCCTGGAAATCAAAAACTGCTTCCTAGGAGACTTGGCCACAGACAGTAGAGGCCTGGATAGTCCTGATCTCCCCGGATGAAGTTAGGAAAACATCCTACCATGAGACAATATCCAGGGCCCAGAGAACCTTGTTTTTTCTTTCTTAACTCTCCTCACGAGTTAGAGAGGGCGACATGCCAAAGCCCACAAGACTAGGACACCTGTTAAGGGGCTAGTGCCCGGACAAGGTGCTAGATGGAGCAGGAACGGGGCATCGTTAAAACTAGTGTCAGAGCTGGGCATGGTGGCACTCGCTTGTAATCCCAGTACTTGGGAGGCTGAGACAGGAAGATCTGGGTTTGAGGCCAGCCTCAGCTACTTAGTGAGGCCCTCTGCAATTTAGTGAGACCCTGTTTCAAAATAAAGAATAAAAATTAGGGCCGGGCGTGGTGGCGCACGCTTGTAATCCCAGCATTCGGGAGGCTGAGACCGGAGGATCCGGGTTCGCAGCCAGCCTCAGCTACCTAGTGAGGCACTCCGCAACTTAGTGAGACTCGGTTTCAAAATAAAGAATAAAAAATAGGGCTGGGGGTATAGCTCAGAGGTAGAATGCCTCTGAGTTCAATCCCCAGTACCGCAAAAAAAAAAAAAAAAGAATAAAAATTAGGGCTGGGGATGTAACTGGGAGGTAGAATGCCCCTGGGTTCCATCCCCAGTACCGAAAAAACAAACAACAACAACAAAAATAACTGGTGTCTGGTGTGCAGGACATGTGCAAGGCCTTGAATGGCAAAGCCTGCAGCCAGGAGCCACATAGCCACTGGCCCAGAACAAGGAACGAAAGTCAGCGGGGTTGGGGGCAAAACGAGAGGCTCAGGGGCAGGTGCGCAAACAGAACGGGGGCCCTGAAGCTCAGTCTTATTATATTCCTTTATGTGGTCTCAATTAGATTAGGCTGGGTGTTCAACAGAGGGAGAAGCAGACAGAGCCCTGACTTGAACTCCAGTCTTCTGATTCCAAGTCTGATGCCACCCTACATGCTACCCCCTTTTTCTTTTCTTTCTTTCTTTTTTTTTTGTGGAACTGGGGATTGAACCCCGGGGCATTCTTCCTCTGAGCTACACCCCTAGCCCTATTTCATTTGAAACAGGGTCTCACTAAGTTGCTGAGAGCCTCTCAAAGTCGCTGAGGCTGGCTGTGAACCTGCAATCCTCCTATCTCAGCCTCCTGAGTACTGGGAATACAGGTGTGCCCCACCACGCGTGGCATGCTGCCCCTCTTGAATGAGACCCCCCCGCCATGACTTCTGACTAGTGAAGGAGGAAACCAAGGAAGCCTCACTTTTTTTTTTTTTTTTGCAGGGGTAGAGGTGGACACTAGGGCCTTATACATCGCGTATGTGGTGGGCAAGCACACCTCCAGTGAGCCATGTCCCCAGCTCTTTTTATTTTCTTTTGAGACAGGGTCTCGCTACATTGCTGGCGCTGGCCTTGAACTTGCAATCCTCTTGCCGCAGCCTCCCGTGTAGCTGGGCTCACAGGTGCACACTACTGTGCTCTTAAACTAGAGCAAAGAAGTCTGTGGCCACCGGGAGGCAAAAGCAAGAAGTGGGTCAGCAAGGTCTTGGAGCAGGAACAAGCAAAGCACATTACGTTCCAGCCTGAGGAACTCGGCCAGACAGATAGAAAGCCTCAGCTTTGCCAGTGCTCGTCCTTCGGCACTGCCTCACAACCCTCTAAGCCCTGGCATCGCACGTCACTTCCTTTGTCCCCCCCTGTTCTTCCCTCCCCAGGGGCTGCCTTACACATCCATGAATTCGGCATGGCAAGTATGGAATGGCTGGTTAAAAATGTCACCTACAGGCCCGACTGCTATTTCTGTATCAC
>PVLC010023293.1:7500-25880 GCA_004027655.1 Graphiurus murinus
CCCATACACACACCAAAACAAGGACCTTTCTCTAAATACAGTCACATTGACGGTTAGGGCTTTAACCTGTGCATCCAGGTCCTAACACTCAGTATCGAGGACTTGGTTAAGGTGTGAGCACAAAGCAGTGGGAAGGCAAACGTTGGGGAGAGCTCGGGTTCTCTCCCAGGGAGCTTAGAATAGGCAGCCAGCTGCCTGGCCCTAGGACCTGGGCTCACATCAGAAGGCCCCGGGGGGCTTCCATTTGCTCCCCTCTCCCCCCCCCCCCCCCCCCCCCCCCCCCCCCCCCCCCCCCCCCCCCCCCCCCGTCTCTGTTCACACCCACTGTGCTTCAGGCAGGAGATGCAGAGCAGGGAGGAATCCTACAGGTACCTGAAAGCTTCCTTACCTCCCTCTTTTTATTTACCGTGTTGGGGATCAAACCCAGGGCTAAGCAAAAGCCCTACCACTGAGCTACATCCCCAGCCTGATTCCCTGTCTTTCTCCTGTAGTTTGCTGAGGGCTTTCACTATGGTGACCAAGAACCCTGAAAAGATTTACCCCAGTGAAGATGCCCTCCGGAAGAAGTCTCAAAACATCCTCCTCTCGATCTCTGGCCTTGTCCGTCATGCTCCAGTGTTCAAAGACTACATCTTCCAGGGCCTGAAGGAGTTCCACCAGGATAACGTGTTCTTCTTGGAGATCAGAACCATGTTGTGGCCGGTGAGCTCCTCTCTCCTCTCTCCTCTCTCCTCTCGCTCCTGCCTTTCAGAGCTTAGAGCTAGAAAGCTGCTAGAGAGCTGAATGCTTGTGAATGCATCCCCCAGGCCTCTGGTACAAAGGGACATGTCCTTTCCAGGATCCCTGGAGTAATGTAGTCTGAAATGGCCTGGATTAGCCCAGCACAGCTGGGCATGTTGGCCCATGCACGCTTGTAATCCCAGTACTTAGGAGGCTGAGAGGATCGCAGGTTCCAACCTTGGCAACTCTGCAAGGCTCTCAGCAACCTAGTGAAATCCTGTTTCCAAATAAGAAATAAAATCGGGCTGGGGGTGTAGCTTGGAGGTAGAATGCCCCTGGGTTCAATCCCCAGTAAATAAATAAATAAATAGAGTGCCAAGGAATATGGTAGCACACGTTTGTAATCCCACTACTTGGGACGCTGAGACAGGAGGATCACAGGTTCAAGGACCACCTCAGCAAGTAGTGAGACTCTCATCAATCTAGCAAGACACTGTTTCAAAATAAAAATAAAAAATAGGGCTGAGGGTGTAGCTTGGAGGTAGAATGCCTCTGAGTTCAATCTCCAGTACCAAATAAATAAATAAATAAGTAAATAAATAAATAAATAGGCTGAGGGTATATCTTGGAGGTAGAATGCCCCTGGGTTCAATGCCCAGTACAACAACAACAAAAAAACCCCAACAACAAAACAAACTGTGACCAGAACCCTCACTGTCCTTTACCTGCTTTTCTCATGACTCCTCATCCTCACTTCTGTTATGATATTTGATGCCTCCTGGGTTCTTGGAGTCCCTGGCCTTGGCCTCTGAGCAGTGCCTCCTGCCTGGACCTTTCTTGGCCTGTCTCATATCCAAACTTAGCTTCACTGGGTTGCACAGGATGGTGTTGTTGGTACAGGGCTAAGTGATGAACTGGCATGTGATCTAGCTGCATGTGAGAGAGGGGGTGGGTGAGTCCCTGTGAGCCCTCTCTAGGAAGTATGGTTGCACATGGAAAGTTGGTTTTTCCCAGGTTTCCCATAGGTGCACGACAGTATCATTTTTTTTTCTTCTTCTTGGTACCAGGGATTGAACCCAAGGGCATTCTACCTCTAAGCTATACCCCCAGCCCTATTTTTTAGTCTTTATTTTGAAACAGGGTCTCACTAAGTTGCGGAGGGCCTCACTAAGTAACTGAGGCTGGCCTCCAACCCGGATTTTCCTATCTCGGCCTCCCAAGCACTGGGATTGCAAGTGTGTGCCACCACGCCTGGCTTCCCCAACCTTTTTTATTTTTTGTTTTGAAACAGAGTCTCACTAAGTTGCTGAGAGTCTCACTCTAATGCTGAGGTTGGCTTTGAACCTGTGATCCTCCTGTCTCAGCCTTCCAGGTACTGGGATTACAGGTGTGTGCCACTGCACCTGGTGACAGGTGCAGGGCTGAGGGATGAACAAACTGTGATCTGGCAGAGCTGCTAAGGAGTCTGTGACAATGAAAGGGCTTCCCTTCTTCCCAGGCTGGGACCTCTCCCTCTTTGTCCTCATGAGTTCCAGCTACTCCCCAGCCCAATGGCTGCTTGCATAGGCCTTTCTCCTTGGCTCTTCCTCCCCTTCGGGCATACTGGTTTCATATATATATATGAACCTTCCTGGTTTCCCCTCAAATCATTCACATCTCTCTTTGTCTTTCTCTCTCTTGTGCCAGACATCAAACCCTCATGCTAAGCACGCACTCTACTACTGGGTTATACCCTCAGCTGTCTAACTTCTTTAATCTCCCTGTAATATGCTTTGTGAGTGTGTGACCCCCAGATGCTGGTGGAGCAAAAGTTCAGCTCCTTGGCATGGAATGAGAACCTCTCAAATTCAGAGTACACCTGTCATCCCAACTTTTCCTTAATCTTGCTCTCCTTCCCTCTTGCCCTTCCTCTTTCTCTTCCTTCTTTCACCTAATCAGTCACATCTGCAAGGTTCTCCTTTATGTCAGGCATTGCTCTAGGTGCCAGGTGTACAAAGGCATTTACATAGGGAAGTAGGGAAGTCACATAATGGCTTTTATTTTGGTGCTGGAACCCGGGAGGCATTCTACCTCTGAGCTACTCCCCAGCCCAGGCAACTGGGCACATAGCTTAGTGGTAGAGTATTTACCTAGCATGCTCAAGGCCTTGGGTTCCATCTCTAGTACTGCAAAATAAAATAAAAGTAAAAAAACAGGAGCTGGGTGTGGTGGCACATGCCTGTAATCCCAGTACAATAAATAAATAAATAAATAAATAAATAAATAAATAAATAAATAAATAAACAAATAAATAAAATAGGAGCTGGGCCTGGTGGCACACACTTATAATCCCAGTATTTGGGAGGCTGAGACCGGAGGATCCGAGTTCACAGCCAGCCTCAGCTACTTAGTGAGGCCCTTCACAACTTAGTGAGACCCTGTTTCAAAATAAAGAATAAAAAATAGGACTGGGGGTGTTGCTCAGAGGTAGAATGCTCCTGAGTTCAATCTCCAGTACCGCCAGGTGTGGTGGCGCATGCTTGTAATCCCAGCATTTGGAGGCTGAGACTGGAGGATCGGAGTTCACGGCCAGCCTCAGCTACTTAGTGAGGCCCTCCGCAACTTAGTGAGACCCTGTTTCCAAATAAAGAATAAAAAATAGGGCTGGGGCTGTAGCTCAGAGGTAGAAAGTCCCCAGGTTCCATCCCCAGTACCACACACAAAAAAAACCAATAACAGAAAAATAAAAATAGGGCTGGGGGTGTAGCTCAGAGGTAGAATGTCCCTGAGTTCAATCCTCAATATAAATAAGTAAGTAAATAAATAAATAAACTGAGACAGTAAAGAAGTGAGCAGGGCTAATTGTAAGTAGTAATGGGCACCAGATTGAAAACTATATTCAACGGGCGTGGTGGCGCACACCTGTAATCCCAGTATTTGGGAGGCTGAGACAGGAGGACTGCAAGTTTGCTGCCAGCCTCAGCTACTTAGTGAGGTCCTCTGCAATTTAGTGAGACCCTGTTTCAAAATAAAGAATAAAAAATAGGGCTGGGGGTGTAGCTTGGGGGTAGAATGCCCCTGAGTTCAATCCCCAGTACCACACACACACACACACACACACACACACACCAAAAACAAAAAAATCTCACTGTGATTTGAGAAAAGGAAAGACAATGTAACTAGAAGGGAACACAGGGTCCAAGAGGCCTGTTTAGGGTGGGAGAGACTTTGCATACAGGAAGAAGGAGCATGCAGATGTTAAAAATAAAAGGGAGAGCGGGGTGTGGTGGCTCAGGCTTGTAATCCCAGTACTTGGGAGGCTGAGACAGGAGGATCTGGGTTCTCGGCCAGCCTCAGCTACTTAGTGAGGCCCTCTGCTACTCAGTGAGACCCTGTTTCAAAATAAAGAATAAAAAATAGGGCTAGGGCTGTAGCTCGGGGGTAAAATGCCCCCAGGTTCCATCCCCAGTACCACAGGAAAAAAACAAAAAGAATGGAGCTGAGCTTCCTCTGGCCCTGAAATTCAGCTTCTGAAAGGAGCATGTATCTTTATCGATCGATCGATCTGCCCAGGAAGACCTAGGAGGAAAGAGGGGCAGGAATTGGGGTGCAGGAGCCAGGCATGGTGGCCTACGCCTGTAATCCCAGTACTTGGGAGGCTGAGGCAGGAGGATGGTGGGTTTGAGGGCAGCCGCAGCAAAGTAGCAAGACTCATCAACCTAGCGAGACCCTGTTTCCAAATAAAAATAAAATAGGGCTGGGGATGTAGCTCGGGGTAGAATGCCCCTGGGTTCAATCCCTAGCACCATAAAAAAAAAAAAAAAAAAAAAAAAAAAAGATTTACAGACTTGAACAGGGAGAAGCAATGTTCTACGTTGAGGAGAGCAACCCTAGGTCAACAAGCACCGATAGAAAATCCTCTTGGTGCATCTAGTGAAGAGAACTTTCCTAAGGATTTTGGAAGGGAGAGAGAATGGCTTGTTGGAATGGGCAGGATTCTTAAAAGTTCCATATGGTAGACTTAAAAAACCTCCTCTTCCTCCTCCTCCTCCTCATTATTATTATTATTATTATTATTATTATTATTATTATTATTGTACTCAGGATTGAGCCCAGAGGCAATTCTACCATGAAGTTATACACTGAACCCTATTTTTAAATTTTTTATTATTTATTTATTTACTGTGGTGCTAGGGATTTAACCCAGAAGTATTCTACCTCTAAGCTACACTCCAGCCCAGTTTTATTTTTATTTATTTATTTATTTATTTATTTATTTATTTATTTATTTATTTTTGTGTGTGTGGTACTGGGGATTGAACTCAGGGGCGTTTTTATCTCCGAGCTATCCCCCAATCCCTATTTTTTATCCTTTATTTTGAAACTGAGTCTCACTAAGTTGCAGAGTGCCTCACTAGGTAGCTGAGGCTAGCCGCGAACCCGGATCCTCCGGTCTCAGCCTCCCGAATGCTGGGATTACAAGCGTGCGCCACCACGCCCGGCTTTTATTTTTATTATTATTTTTGTGGTGCTGAGGGTTGAACCCAGGGATATTCTAACTTCCAGCTACACCCTTAGCCCTATCTTTTCTTTTTTGGTATTGGGCATTGAACCCAGGGGCATTCTACTTCTGAGCTACATCCCCAACCCTATTTTTTATTCTTTCTTTCTTTCTTTCTTTCTTTCTTTCTTTCTTTCTTTCTTTCTTTCTTTCTTTCTTTCTTTCTTCCTTTTTTGTGTGTGGTACTGGGGATTGAATTCATGGGCATTCTACCTCTGAGCTACACCCCCAGCCCTATTTTTTATTCTTTATTTTGAAACCGAGTCTCACTAAATTGCGGAGTGCCTCACTAGGTGGCTGAGGCTGGCCTCGAACCCGGATCCTCTGGTCTCAGCCTCCCGAATGCTGGGATTACAAGCGTGCACCACCACACCCGGCTTATTTTTTATTCTTTATTTGGAAACAGGGTCTCACTAAGTTGCAGAGGGCCTCACTAAGTAGCTGAGGCTGTCTGTGAACCCAGGATCCTCCAGTCTCAGCCTCCCAAATACTGGGATTACAAGTGTGTACCACCACGCCCAGCTTCCCTATCTTATTTTTTATTTTATTTTATTTTGTTTATTTATTTATTTATTTATTTTTGTGGTACTGGGGATTGAACTCAGGGGCATTCTACCTCCGAGCTACACCCCCAGTCCTATTTTTTATTCTTTATTTTGAAACCGAGTCTCACTAAGTTGAGGAGTGCCTCACTAGGTAGCTGAGGCTGGCCGCGAACCCGGATCCTCTGGTCTCAGCCTCCCGAATGCTGGGATTACAAGCGTGCGCCACCACGCCCGGCTTGTTTATTTATTTTGAAACAGAGTCTCACTAAGTTGCGGAGTGCCTCACTAGGTAGCTGAGGCTGGCCGCAAACCCGGATTCTCCAGTCTCAGCCTCCCAAATGCTGGGATTACAAGCGTTCGACACCACACCTGGCTTATTTTTTATTTTGAAACAGGGTCTCACAAAGTTGCAGAGGGCCTGGCTAAGTTGCTGAGGCTGGTCTCAAACCTACAATCCTCCTGTCTCAGCCTCCCAAGTACTGGGATTATAGGGGTGCAACACCATGCCTGGCTCTAGTTTTATTCTTGTTTTGAAACAGGGTCTCACTAGATTGAGTCTCACTACTTGCTGTGGCTGTCCTCGAACCTGCGATCCTCCTGTCTCAGTTTCCCCAGTACTGGGATTACAGGTGTGCACCCCCATGCTCTTTTTATTTTTTGCTTTAAAGTAGGGTCTTCCTAAGTTGCTGAGGGAATCATTAAATTGCTGAGGCTGGCCTTGAACCTGTGAACCTTGGATCCTCCTGTCTCAGCCTCCTGAGTACTGGGATTACAGGACTGTACCACCATGCCTGGTTCTTATTGTAATTATTATTTTGTGGTGCTGAAGATAGAACTCAGTAAGCAAATGCTCTACTACTGAGCTATACCCCTAGCCCAAGTTCAAGTATCCAAATTGTCTGCTTTTTCAAATATTTGGATATACAAAGCCTTGGTGACTGATCTTCAAGCTGGAAGGCCCCACAGGGTGGCAGTATTGTGGTTTTGTTACCAAATTCTATGATCTTTATAGGCATGGAATTTTAATTGTACTTATAGGGCTCCAGAGGACTGATTTATATTGATCAAATTCATACAAGATGGATGTATAAATAAGAAAGTCAGAATTCTGTTCTCAGTCGGGCATTGGTTCACACCTGTAATCCCAGTACTCGGGAGGCTAAGACAAGAGGATCGCAGGTTCAAGGCCAGCCTCAGCCTCAGCAATTTAGTGAGATCTGTTTCAAAATAAAAATAAAAAGGGCTGGGGGTGTAGCTCAGAAGTAGAATGCCCCTGGGTTCAGTCCCCCAAACCAGGAAAAAACAATTCTGTTTTCAGAAGAAGCTATCAAGAGAATGTTGCTGAGGCTGGTCTCAACCTGCATTTTCTAGCCGGGTGTGGTGGCATACGCTTGTAATCCCAGCATTTGGGAGGCTGAGACCGGAGGATCCGGGTTCACGGCCAGCCTCAGCTACCTTGTGAGGCACTCCACAACTTAGTGAGACCCTGTTTCAAAATAAAGAATACAAAATAGGACTAGGGGTATAACTCAGAGGTAGAATGCCCCTGAGTTCAGGGGGCCTTGAACCTGTGATCCTGCTGTCTCAGCCTCCCATATACTGGGATCACAGAACCCCCAGGCCTGGTGCACTGTCTCCTTTGAGCCTCACCACAACCTAATTCACGTTAGAGGTGTGGAAACCGGGGCTCGGCAAAGACAAAGCGCTTGATCAGGGGCACAGCGGCTGTTGGGGTGAGCAGAGCGGCCAGCGCTCCTTCGCATTTCCAAAGGAGCGCTGAGGGGAGCGCCTTCTTCCTGGGCAGCTCCTGCTCACCTTCTTGGTGTGGGAGCTGAAAGAGTCTGTAAGTCTTGCAGAAGCAGAGGGAGGGAGAACGTGGGCGGGGGCTGTGACAGTCATCTAGGGCATGGTGGGGCGTTTGGGGGAGGTTGCTGAGTCACTGGGTCGAGGGACAGAGAGAAGAGTGGGAGCACCGCTTTCTGCCCCATCTTCCCCTGTTCGGGTGGGAGGGAGGTCATTTCTCCTTCCTGAGCCACAGGTGGAGACAGCTAAGGCCGGCTCACTCTGCCCCCCCCCCCCGCCCCCAGCCTGGCTTTCCAGAAGGTGGAGGGCTGCTGGGATCTCAGCTGGGGTTGAAGCTGAGGGGGATTGGATTTGGCCGTTTGTTCTGGCTGACCCAGGAACAAAGGCCTCTTGCAATGGAGAGTCTAGGCCTTAAAGCCCCCAGTAGCCAGGCAGGGGGGCCAGCAACACATTAACAACTAAAAACAGTCTGCAGGGGAATTCTTCTGCTGAGCCAACTCCCTCCCCCTCCGAGGTGGCGGGTCAGGGCGGGGATGGTGTTGATGGACTATCTCCCCGCTCAGCTTCCCTTTGTGTCACTAATGCTGGGTAACAAAGCAACTATGTTAGGCGGTCTTATCTCCTGGGCTCCGGTCCCTGCCCCCTCTGCCAGAATCCGAGACCAGACTGGGTCTGGGTAGAGCTGTAGGAAGAGCCAGGAGAGTTCCACCAGGCACAGTCATGCTGCTGGTCCTTCCCGTTGGGGTAGCTCAGGGGAGAGGCGCGGGCCTCAGATCCCACGGTGGCCTGTTCCCAGACGTTTTTGTGGGCACCATCACATGTCCAATTAGTGCCTGCCACACGTGCTTTTCTTAGATTCTTAGCAAATCCTTCCTTAAAAATTCCACCTGGCTCCTTGCTGAAGTGACCACTGTTTTCCTGTTATTGGCTTCACCGATGTCATGAATGTTCACCCTCTTAACTGCTCTCCTGTATGACAGCACTTCCACTATAATTGTGCCATTTACTTCTCTGTGAGATCCAGATAAATGGGAGGTCCTGACCCAGTGTACATTATACATTAGAATCAGCAGAGAGGAGCCGGGTGAGGTGGCACACGCTTGTAATCCCAGCATTTGGGAGGCTGAGACCGGAGGATTCGGGTTCGAGGCCAGCCTCAGCTACCTAGTGAGGCACTCTGCAACTAAGTGAGACTCGGTTTCAAAATAAAAAATAGGGCTGGGGGTATAGCTTGGAGGTAGAATGCCCCTGAGTTCAATCCCTAGTACCGAAAAAAAAAAAAAAAAGATGGGGGTCTCACTGAATTGTTGAGGTTGGCCTCAATTTTTGACTCTCCTGCCTCCAATAGCTGGGATTAAAGGCATGTGCCACTGCACCCAGCCACAAGGAGAAATTTATGTACTGTTCTAAGGGAGATAGGAGGAAGGTAACTACCCTTTCCCACATCTGTTTTGTCTTCTTTTTCTTTTTTTCCCTTTGGTACTGGGGATTGAACCCAGGAACATTCTACCTCTGAGCTACAACCCCAGCCCTTTATTATTATTATTATTATTATTATTATTATTATTATTATTGCTGCGCGGTACTGGGGATTGAACTCAGGGGCGTTCTACCTCCGAGCTATACCCCCAGCCCTATTTTTTATTCTTTATTTTGAAACAGGGTCTCACTAAGTTGCGGAGTGCCTCACTAGGTAGCTGAGGCTGGCCTCAAACCCGGATCCTCAGGTCTCAGCCTCCCAAATGCTAGGATTACAAGTGTATGCCACCACGCCCAGTTTCCCACCTCTTCTTACTGAGCCCCAAACATGTCACACTTGATGTCCACAGGGGTCTTGCTCTGCCTGGAGGAAGCAGTGGGGAGGCAGGCAAGGGGGTGGGATTATGCGGGGCTGAGGTGGGTCTTGGGACCACTCCTCTGGCCTGCGTCCACGCTCCAGCAGACCTCTCCCGACATGACACAGAACCTCACTGAGGGCCTACCATCTACCAGGCACCATTCTAGGTAGGGGCACATGCAAACACAGCCACATGGCATCCACAGGCATTATCCTGGGCGGAGGGGGCTGGGGCTTCCCATAAGGGGCGGAAGAACAAGTCAGAGGCCACAGAAGACACTGAAAGTGTTGTGGGTTTTTCTATCCTACATCAACAGGGCAGGTGGAGAGAGGGACCCGGGTTTGGAGGGGCTGGCTGTGGGGAATGGCGCCACGCTCGGCTCCCCCTGATGTCTGCTTAGAACTCCGCTTTGCTCGCAGGTGTATGAGCTGAACGGGGAAATCCGAGACCAACTGTGGGTGGTGAGGGCTTACCAGGAAGTGGCTCGGGAGTTTTCAATGGCTCATCGTGGATTTATGGGACTCAGGCTCATTTTTTCGGATGACAGGTAAGAGGACAGCTGCTAGAGTTGGGGGAAGGAGATACAGGCAGAGCCCCTGGGCTGGGAGGGGAGGGAGACAAGGAGGAGGGGTGAGGAGGGGCTGGTGACCCAGTGCTTCAGGCCTCCAGCTGCGGCCTTAGTGTGTGCATTTGTATTTGAGTGCAAAAGTTGGCATCTGTACTAGAAAGCTCTTCTTTTTTTTTTTTTTTTTTTGTGGTACTAGGGGTTGAACTCGGGGGCATTTTACCTCCGAGCTACAACCCCAGTCCTATTTTTTATTCTTTATTTTGAAACAGGATCTCAATAAGTTGCGGAGGGCCTCACTAAGTAGCTGAGGCTGGCCGTGAACCCAGATCCTCCAGTCTCAGCCTCCCAAGTACTGGGATTACAAGCATGTGCCACCATGTCCAGCTGAAAGCTCTTCTTTTTTTTTTTTTGCGGTACTGGGGATTGAACTCAGGGGCATTCTACCTCTGAGCTACACCCCAGCTCTATTTTTTATTCTTTATTTGGAAACAGGGTCTCACTAAGTTGCAGAATATCTCACTAGGTGGCTGAGGCTGGCTGTAAACCCAAATCTTCCTTTCTCAGCCTCCCAAGTACTGGGATTACAAGCATGGGCCACCATGAACAGCATATTTTTTACTTTGAAACAGGCTTTCACCAAGTTGTCTAGGGTTCTCACTAAGTTTCTGACGCTGCCCTCAAACCTGTGATCCTCCTGTCTCGGCCTCCCAAGTACTAGGACCACAGCAGGCGCCTCTGCACCAGCTGGTTATCCACTCTCTGGAGCGCCCAGGGTCTTGCTGATTCCATCAGCGAGCCACCTAGGATTGCCCTGTCCACACCTGTGGCTTTTCTCAGGTGTCCAGGGGACAGAGAGTTAGTCTCCACATCCACTTCCAAGACCCACCCTGCAGGAACACAGAGGAAACTGTCTCATCTAAACCTGAACAGGGGCCTCCTCACACCACCTCCTTCTCCAGAGCAAACAGGGCTCCGGGATAGGAAGGGCTGGGCGGCCTGGGGTCACGCGTGTGGCCACACCGGGGCTGCTGTGTGCTGCGGCCTAGGCCAGCCCCAGGCGAGAGACGGGCAAGGGGGTTTGTGCTCGTGTTCACACTGCTGTCTGCCAGCTTCTCTCTCTCTCTTTCTCTCAGAACCAAGAGTGTGGCCATCATTGCACATTCGGTCCAAAAAGCCATGAGACTTCGAGAATTCTTCCCTCACTTCGTGGCAGGGTTTGACCTGGTAACCAACCGATTCTGCGAACAGAAAGGCTATGCAGGGGGTCACCTGTGGTGGGCCCAGCAGGCAGCTCTTGCTGAAGGACACACTTTGTGCTGAGCAGTGGCCCCGGCCCTTCGGGCTCAGAGGCCACACGGAGAGCTGGTGGAGTTCAGCGCTCAGCCTCCCAAGTCACTGGAATTACAGACCTGGTGGTGGTGGTGTTTGGGGGAGGGGTAACAGGGATTGAACTCAGGGGCATTCTACCTCTGAGCTACACCCCCAGCCCTATTTTAGTTTTTATTTTGAAACAGGGTCTCACTAAGTTGCGGAGGGCCTCACTAAGTAGCTGAGGCTGGAGGCGAACCTGTGATCCTCCTGCCTCAGCCTCCCAAGTACTGGGATTATAGGTGTGCACCACCATGCCTGGCTCTCATCCATATATATTTATATATATTTTTTTTGGGGGGGGGAGGCGGGATGGGGAACATGGCCTCACTAAGTTGTTGATGGTTTTGCTAAGTTGCTCAGGCTGGCCTTAAACCTGTGATCCTTCTGTCTCAGCCTCCCAAGTATTGGAATTACAGGCATGCACCATTGGGCCTGGTTTACCAGTCACTCTTTTTTTTTTTTTGCGGTACTGAGGATTGAACTCAGGGGCATTCTACCTCCAAGCTATACCCCCAGCCCTATCTTTTATTCTTTATTTTGAAACAGGGTCTCACTAAGTTGCGGAGTGCCTCACTAGTTAGCTGAGGCTGGCCTCGAACCTGGATTCTCCAGTCTCAGCCTCTCAAATGCTAGGATTACAAGCGTGAGCCACCACGCCCAGCTCATTCTTTTTTTTTTGTTTTTTTGGGGTTTTTTTTGGTACTGGGAATGGAACCCAGGGGCATTCTACATCTAAGCTACATTCTCCAAAGCACATCTAAGCACAGTCTCCAAAGATAACATTTACTGGTCTGAGGTTAAAGAGCTGGTAAGTACTGGAACCTGAGTTTGAACCCAAGTACTGGTGTGCACCACCACGCCCGGCTTGCCAGTCATTCTTTTTTTTTTTTTTTTTGCGGTACTGGGGGTTGAACTCATGGGCATTCTACCTCCGAGCTACACCCCCCGCCCTATTTTTTTTTTTTTTTAATTCTTTATTTTGAAACCGAGTCTCACTAAGTTGCGGAGTGCCTCACTAGGTAGCTGAGGCTGGCCGCGAACCCGGATCCTCCGGTCTCAGCCTCCCGAATGCTGGGATTACAAGCGTGCGCCACCACGCCCGGCTGCCAGTCATTCTTAAAAGGCTGTATGATGCCGGGTGTGGTGGCGCACACTTGTAATCCCAGCATTTGGGAGGCTGAGACCAGAGGATCCAGGTTCACGGCCAGCCTCAGCTACCTAGTGAGGCACTCCGCAACTTAGTGAGACTCGGTTTCAAAATAAAATATAAAATAGGGCTGAGAATGTAGCTTAGATGTAGAATGCCCCTGGGTTCAATCCCCAATACCACACACAAAATAAATAAATAAAAGGCTGTGTGACAAGGGGAGCAGGGGAGGCAGGGAACTGGAGGGTGCTGCCAAGCTAAGTTGCAGTCTGCACCACCAACAGGCGAGGCCTATGGCAAGCAGACGCTTACAGGTCCTCTCCTCTCTGTCCTGCAGGTGGGGTGGGAAGACACTGGCCACAGTCTATACTACTACAAAGAGGCGCTGACCATTCCGGTCATGCATGGTGTTAAGCTGCCTTTCTTCTTCCATGCCGGGGAGACAGGTGAGCCTTACAGGACACAAGCAGGGAATGGGGAAGGTGGTCCGTGGGGGAGGTCCGCAGGGGTTCTCAGGGTCCTCCCAGAGGCAGGGGCCATCCTTATGGCTTGTCAAGCCCTTCCCCATTCTCACCATCGGGGTGGCAGCCTTGAGGAGGAGTAAAGGAGGAGCAATGGCAATAACATCAGGCACTTGATGTATATTCTTTTTATTCTCACCCTAGTCCTGTTGGGAAGTTTTGTTTTTTTTTTTATTCTCATTTTACAAATGAAGAGCACAGGCTCCAAAGATAGCATTGCTGGTCTGAAGTTAAAGAGCTGGCAAGTACTGAAACCTGAATTTGAACCTTCCCTAGTGATCTCTATTTTAATTAATTACTTAATTGGTACTGAGGATTAAATCCAGGGCCATTCTACCTCTGAGCTACACCCCTGGCCATTTTTATTTTTATTTTGAAACAGGGTCTCATTAAGTTGCTGAGGGTCTTGCTAAGTTGCTGAAGCTGACCTTAAATCTGCAATTCTCCTGTCTCAGCCTCCTGAGTACTGGGATCATAGGCTTGTTCCACCATGCATGGCTTATTTTTTTATTTTTGTGCTACTGGAGATTGAACCCAGGGGCATTCTACTTCTGAGTTACACCCCCAGTCCTATTATGTTTTTTATTTTGAAACAGGGTCTTGTTAAGTTGCTAAGAGCCTTGCTAAGTTGCTGAAAGCTTTGCTAAATTGCTGAGGCTGACTTTGAATCTGTGATCCTCCTATCTCAGCCTCCCAAGTACTGGAATTACAGGCATGTGCCACAAAGCTCAGCTCCCTAGCCCTTTCTATTTTTGTTTTGAAACAAGATTTCACTAGGTTTCTGAGAGTTTCACTAAGTTGCTAAGGAAGTTGCTAAATTGGTCTCAAATCTGTGATCTTCCTCTCTCAGCCTCTCAAGTATTGGGATTATAGGTGTGCATCACCATGCTTGGCCCAGTCCTTTTTTTAATGTTTTATTTATTTATTTATTTATTTATTTATTTATTTATTGCAGTACTAGGGATTGAACTCAGGGGCATTCTACCTCTGAGCTATACCCCCAGCCCTATTTTTTATTCTTTATTTTGAAACCGAGTCTCACTAAGTTGCAGAGTGCCTCACTAAGTAGCTGAGGCTGGCCTCGAACCCGGATCCTCCGGTCTCAGCCTCCTGAATGCTGGGATTACAAGTGTGCGCCACCACGCCTGGCTTTTAATATTTTATTTTTAAACAAGTTCTCCTTAAGTTGCTGAAGCTGGTCTTGAACCTTCAATTCTCCTGTGCTAGCCTCCCAAGTACTGTCACAATCACCCAGCAGGTGATCTTCATTTTTCAAGTAAATTATGATGAGCCAGGCGTGGTGGCGCAGGCTTGTGATCCCAGCATTTGGGAGGCTGAGACAGGAGGATCTGGGTTCTTGGCCAGCCTCAGCTACTCAGTGAGGCACTCCAGAGCTTAGTGAGACCCTGTTTCAAATAAAGAATAAAAAATAGGGCTGGGGGTATAGCTCGGAGGTAGAATGCCCCTGAGTTCAATCCTCATTACCGCAAAAAAAATAAATAAATAAATTAAATTTAAAAATTATGCTCAGCCAGGCATGGTGGCACATGATTATAATACTAGTAGTTGAGAGGTTGAGACAGGAGGATCGCAGATTTGTGGCCAGCCTCAGCAACTTAGTGAGACCTTGTTTCAAAATAAAAAATAAAATAGGGCTGGGGGTGCAACTCAGAGGTAGAATGCCTCTGGATTCAATTCTGAATACTTAAGGGGAAAAAAAAAGTAAATTATGCTCATGAAATCATTGACTTGTTCAAGGTCACACAGAAGGAATCTGGCCAGAGAGGGAGACTGCTCTGTTCTCTTAGGAGGCTCTGGATGTGGTGGCTCATGTCTGTAATCCCAGTACTTGGGAGGCTGAGACAGGAGGATTGCAGATTTGAAGCTGGCCTCAGTAATTTAGTAAGATTTTCAGCAACCTATCGAGACCCTGTTTCAAAAACAGAAAACAAAAAAGAAGAGCTGGAGTCGGGCGTGGTGGCGCACGCTTGTAATCCTAGCATTTGGGAGACTGAGCCCAGAGGATCCGAGTTCGAGGCCAGCCTCAGCTACTTAGTGAGGCACTCTGCAACTTAGTGAGACTCGGTTTCAAAATAAAGAATAAAAAATAGGGCTGGGGGTATAGCTCAGAGGTAGAATGCCCCTGAGTTCAATCCCCAGTACTGCAAAAAAAAAAAAAAAAAAAAGAGCTGGGAATATTGAATACTTCTGGGTTCAACCCCCAGTAAAGCAGGCATACGCATGCATACACACCCACACCCACGCGCGCGCGCACACACACACACATACACACACACATACACCTTAAACAAAGATAGTGTCTGTAATTGCAGATCAAAAGGAAGATTTTGAGGGAAGGTTGTCTCAATGGGGACCCTAGACCAAGAGGGAAGCTCTCTGGAGCATCCCGCAGTCCCCGGATCTGGCGGGTACACAGGCCCCTGTCACCCTCAAGGAGATATGGAGGGAGTGGTGGGGGCTTGAGCTCAGACCCAGCTGGAACCTGGCTTTATCACCCCATCTTGCAGAGGAAGGGTCCTGGGTGCATTTATCTCTTTTCCCTGACATTTCCAGTCAATTTAGATCCAATTTAGATCCAAATCTGCTCTGGGAGATTTCAAGAATTCTTCATGGGGGATGGGGTAGGGGTGGGGTTGTTAACCTTGAAGAGCTTGTGGTCTAGTTGGGGAAATCATTCACACCTATTTGGGAAAAAAAATTGATGATATAAAACAGTGTAATACAGGATCTAACCAAGTTCCAAGGTATAAGGTCCTTGGTGATGATTTTGCCAGGACTTAGGTACTTATTTTTTATTTATTTATATATTTTTTGCGGTACTGGGGATTGAACTCAGGGGCATTCTACCTCCAAGCTACACCCCCAGTCCTATTTTTTATTCTTTATTTTGAAACAGGGTCTCACTAAGTTGCGGAGTGCCTCACTAGGTAGCTGAGGCTGGCCACGAACCCAGATCCTCCAGTCTCAGCCTCCCAAATGCTGAGATTACAATCGTTCGCCACCACGCCTGGCAGGACTTAGGTATTTAATACCACAAAGTAACATCTGTATTTTAAAAGAGAAAGGAAAAGCCAGCTGTGGTGGTGCACACTTGTAATCTCAGTACTTGGTAGGCTGAGACAGGAGGATCACAGGTTCGTGGCCAGCCTCAGCTACTTAGTGAGGTCCTCCTCAAATTAGTGAGACCCAGTTTCAAAATAAAGAATAAAAATAGGGCTGGGGGAACTCAGAGGTAGAATGCCCCTGAGTTCAATCCCCAGTACTGAAAAAAAAAACGGTGGGGGGGGCTGAGTGTGTAGCTTGGAGGCAGAATGCCCCTGGGTTCAATCCCCAGTACTGCAAAAAGGAAGGAAGGAAGAAAAAAAGAAGGAAGGAAGGAAGGAAGGAAGGAAGGAAGGAAGGAAGGAAGGAAGGAAGGAAGGAAGAAATATTAAAATCCAGTGAAAATATACATACTTAAAACATATAACCTGCTGGGCGTGGTGGCGCACGCTTGTAATCCCAGCATTCCAGAGGCCGAGACCGGAGGATCCGGGTTCGCAGCCAGCCTCAGCTACTTAGTGAGGCATTCCGCAACTTAGTGAGACCCGGTTTCAAAATAAAGAATAAAAAATAGGGCTGGGGGTGTAGCTCAGAGGTAGAATGCCCCTGAGTTCAATCCCCAGTACCACACACACAAAAAAAAAACAACAACAAACATATAACCTAACTAGCACTAGAATTTTTCTTTCTGTTTTTTTTTTTTTTTTTTTGTAGTACTGGGGATGGAACCCAGGGGCATTCTACCTCTGAGCTACACCCCCAGCCCTATTTTATTCTTTTTTTTTTTTTTTTTTTTTTTTTGTGGTACTGGGATTGAACTCAGGGGCATTCTACCTCTGAGCTATACCCCCAGCCCTATTTTTTATTCTTTATTTTGAAACCGAGTCTCACTAAGTTGCGGAGTGCCTCACTAGATAGCTGAGGCTGGTCTCAAACCCGGATCCTCTGGTCTCAGCCTCCCGAATGCTGGGATTACAAGTGTGCGCCACCACACCCGGCTTTATTCTTTATTTTGAAACAGGGTCTCACTGAGTTTCAGAGGGCCTCACTATGTTACTGAGGCTGGTCTCAAACCTGAGATCCACCTGGTTCAGCCTCCCAAGTACTGGGGTTACAAGGGTGTACCACCGCAGCACCATGCCCCACTTTTTCTTTTCTTTTTTTTTTTTTTTTTGGCACTGGGGTTGCAAGCCAGGGTCTTGCACATGCCAGGCCACTATTCTACCAAGGTGCAGCCAATCCAGCAATGGGAATTCTTGTGTTATTTCTAACAGAAGAGTGGAATTTTTCTTATTCTTTTTTCCTTTTTTTGGATCAGTTAGGATGCCTTTGGCTGCAAGAATAGACTACATACACCCAGTGGATTTTTCAGTAGGGTACATTTATTATCTTACAAATTAAGCAATCAGTGAGTTGTAAGTGATCTTACAAATCATTGAGTTGATGATTTTCCCACTTGGTTGTTACATGACATCACATTCAGGTGTGACCATGTCCAGTGAAGCAAAATATGAAACATTTCCTCCACTGTATCTTTTTCATTAGGGAGGAATCCCAGAAGCTCCCCAACAACAACAACAAAAACTTCCCAGGCCAACATTAGGACTATCCTCAGCCAGGATTACAGGCAAGGATTACTGTGCCTGTAATCCTAGTACCAAAATAGGGAGATCACAGATTTGAGAGCAGTTTAGTGAGATTTATAGCAACCAAGTGAAACCCTATTTCAAAAACAAAAATGAGCCAGGCATGGTGGTGCATTCTTGTAATCCCAGTATTTGGGAGGCTGAGATGGGAGTATCGGGGTTCGTAGCCAGCCTCAACCACGTAAGTCCTCCACAATTTAGTGAGACCCTGTTTCAAAATAAAGAATAAAATAGGGCTGGGGGGTATAGCTCAGAGGTAGAATGCCCCTGGGTTCAATCCCCAATACCACACACACAAAATTAAATAAATAAATAAAGCCGGGCATGGTGGTGCACACTTGTAATCCCAGCATTTGGGAGGCTGAAACCAGAAGATCCAGGTTCGAAGCCAGCCACAGCTACCTAGTGAGGCCCTCCGCAACTGAGGGAGACCCTGTTTCAAAATAAAGAATAAAAAAAATAAGCCGGGCGTGGTGGCGCACGCTTGTAATCCCAGCATTCGGGAGGCTGAGACCGGAGGATCCGGGTTCGCGGCCAGCCTCAGCTACCTAGTGAGGCACTCCGCAACTTAGTGAGACTCGGTTTCAAAATAAAGAGTAAAAAATAGGGCTGGGGGTG
>PVLC010023294.1:0-25813 GCA_004027655.1 Graphiurus murinus
CTGTAATGTGGACCCAGGCAACCGTCACCCAAGCCGGCTAGTGCAAACACGGGCTGCTGCGGGGCAGCAGGGCTCAGCAAACACGCCCAGCGGGTGCCATTTCCTCCTCCCGCACATTCCTGCCGCCCAGCCTGCTCCAGGGCCCGCTGAAACCTGACTCTCGGCCTGGCCGCCTCCCCGGGGACCTACGGACCGGGCCTGGCACGGAGTGCTCTGCCTGGGAGCACGCCCAAGCCTCCTGGCCGCGGGCCACCTGGTTCCACCACCTGTAAACTGCGCGCCTGCCCCCAGCCGCAAGGCCCAGCCATGGGGGGCGGGGAGGCCAGAGACCCAAGGAATGGCTGGCAGGCCTGAGATTTGCCCAGATTCTCGACCCTCCTCTCCCGGCTACACTTGAGAGAACGCCCCATGTTACCCTCCGAGGGCGGCGGGCTGCACCCCTGCTCTGCAGATTCATTCTCAGATGGCCATGGCTGCCCAATCCACTGTCGTGAGAGCTCAGGAAACCTAGGGCAGCTCTTGCTCACGAGGGCAACCACTGCAACAAAAGGAGGAGCAGCAGAACCCAGGGGCATTCTACCTCCAGGCTACGCCGCCAGTCCTATTCTTTATTCTTTATTTTGAAACAGGGTCTCCCTAAGTTGCAGAGGGCCTCACTAAGTAGCTGAGGCTGGCTTCGAACCCAGATCCTCCTGTCTCAGCCTCCCAAGTACTGGGATTATAAGCGTGCACCACCACGCCCGGCCTGAGACCGAGTGAGAGGGTTGAGCTCAAGGTATCCCCGCCCTCCTGCAACCAGAGCCTGGGTCTCGGAGCCCACTGGGCCTGGACCTGTTTGGGGACTTCGGCAAGGGTCTGCAAAGAGGGCTGATGGCTGCCCTCCTGTCACAGCGTCTAGCTCGAGGTTGCACAGAATTACCTCTTGGTAAGAGGAGCAATGTGGGGCTCGGGTCCCAATGAGCGCAGAGAGTCAGAACAATCGAAGAAAGCGGTGATTTTCAAAGGCAGGTTGAGAAGGGCCAGGGGTCATCCGAGGGGCCAGGCCCGGCAACGGAGAGCAGCAGGGACCTGGACGAGGTGCTGAGTCGGCGGCGGGACCTCCACGCCCACACTCTCTTCCCAGGTTCCCTCTGCCTCAGCCATCTTGTCCTCTAAAGGGGCGTGCTCGTTCTGACCCATGCACGTCTCACAGCGGACACAGGGCTCCAGTAAGGCCACTGGGTACGCACTACGCTTTGAAAACAACAGATGGAGCCGGGCGTGGTGGCACACGCCTGTATTCCTAGTGCTTGGGAGGCGGAGACTAGAGGATCGTAAGTTCAAGGCCGGCCTCGGCAACGGAGCAAGACTCTTGGCAGCTTGGCAAGACCCTATTTCAAAATTTAAAAAAAAAACACTAAAGGGCCGGGGGTGGAGCTCAGGGTAGAATGCCTTTGGTTCACTCCCCAGCTTCACACAAAGAACACACGGGAAGGTCTTCCCAGACTTCGGGGACGCTTGGCAACACAGCACTTGGGGCCCAGCGCGGGTTCCAGCCGATGGGTGAGGAAAGGTTGGGGCCACAGCCCTGCGTGAGGGGCGGCCGGCGCAGCACCCCGCCAGGCACCTCGGCCCAGGCTGGCGGAAGCTCTGAGCCCGCTCCCCGGCTCTCGCCGGTCAGAGAATTCCCACTTCCTGGGCCAGGCCCAAACCCGTCCACCCTCCCCACAGGGGCCAGGGAGGAGGCCCAGACAGATCTAAACTGGGGGCGCCCCGGCGGGAGGGGAAGGCACCGCAGGGCGGGTCCCGAGAAGTCCCCCTTTGGGTCAGCTCAGCCACTGGACAACCAGCCTGCGGTGGCACCCTGGGCCCGGGTGACTTCTTCCCAATCTGTTCTAGTCCCATGACTCAACCCACAGAAACCCCAAGCCTCCCGCCGGCTGTGCCCTGCCTGAGCTTCCCACGGACGGACAGCCACTGGACGGCCCCGAGTGCCCACGCCACACACAGGCCAAACCTCTAAAAACGCCTTCTGTCTAAAACAACACTGACACCCTTGTGAGTAAACACCTCCCTGCCCTCCAGCGGACTCCATGGTGGCTTCCTGCCCCCACGCCTCTGGGAGGCACCAAGCTACCCTTGGGTTTCGTCCCCGTGGTTGGCAGGGTGCGACTTCCCTGTTTTCTCTGGGGGTGAATCACTGGTGTCCTTGGCCACACACCTGGGCCGGGGGTTGGAGCAAGCAGGAAGAGGTACAAGGGAGAATAAAAGAGTTTGTAATGTATTAGAGTCCCCCGTGCCAGCAGCTCCTTCCATTTTTATTTTTTGCAGTACTTGGGATTGAACCCAGGGGCATTCTGCCTCTGAGCTACACCCCCAGCCCTATTTTTTATTCTTTATTTTGAAACAGGGTCTCACTAAGTAGCTGAGGTTGGCCTCAAACCTGCGATCCTCTTGTCTCAGCCTCCCAAGTACTGGGATTACAAGCATGCACCCCCACATCCGGCTTAAAATTCTTCATTTTGAAACAGGGTCTCACTAAGTTGCAGAGGACCTCACTAAGTTGCTGAGACTGGCCGTGAACCTATGATCCTCCTGTCTCAGCCTCCCAAGTACTGGGATTACAAACATGCACCGCCACGCCCAGCTGATTCCCTCCATTTTTTTTTTTTTTTTTTTTTTTTTTTTGGTACCGGGGATTGAACTCAGGGGCATTCTACCTCCGAGCTACACCCCCAGCCCTATTTTTTTTTATTCTCTATTTTGAAACCGAGTCTCACTAAGTTGTGGAGTGCCTCACTAGGTAGCTGAGGCTGGCCGCGAACCCAGATCCTCCGGTCTCAGCCTCCCGAATGCTAGGATTACAAGCGTGCGCCACCACGCCCGGCTCGATTCCCTCCATTTTAACAAAGGAACTTTGCAGGAGCAGGGAGGGGACGCTTGTCCGCAGTGGGATCCAGGGGCTCGGCTGGACTCTGCCTGCCTGGTGCGCCCGCCTGCCACTCCCCCGAGGTGACCTGGCCGTGCCTGTTCAACACTCACATTTGCCTCAGTGGATGCAGAACACCTGCTGCTCCCCACCTGCCACGTGCCGGGGCACTGACGGGCCTTCCCCGCACACCCGAGGCCCTGCAGCTCGGCACCCAGCCCGGTACAGCTCCCCTCCCCACTGTGAAACGCAGCCGAGCTAATTCTGGGCTCCCGCCGCCTGCACAAGCCCACGCTGTACACGCTGACTCAGCCCAGCACCCAGCAGCAGCAGCAACGCCACAGCAGCAGCAGGGGAGCAGACACAAGGAGACTACTGGGCACGAATACCAGCCAGGGCTCCAGGCTCAGGAAGAAGGGAGACCAGGGGCAGCTCCAGGGCCTCCGACCAGCTCCGCCAAATCACCCCGGTAAGAAGGGCGCAGATGTTGAACTCTGCAAGTTGCTCGAGAGACCCAGACTTAAGCTCTTGGACCACGGAGTTAGACCCCACACTCGTTTCACTCTTTGTTACTGTTTACCATCAGGACCCCTCTCCGCACGTGGAAAAGCCTTACAGTATTGCCAAAGTCCTCAAACATAAAAAGCATTACAGAGCCGGGCGTGGTGGCACACGCTCATCATCCCAGTACTTGGGAGGCTGAGACAGGAGGATCGCAGGTTCATGGCCAGCCTCAGCTACTTAGTGAGGCCCTCTGCAATTTAGAGAGACCCTGTTCCAAAATAAAGAATAAAATAGGGCTGAGGGGCTATAGCTCGGAGGGAGAATGCCCCCGGGTTCAATCCCCAGTATCACAATAAATAAATAAATAAATAAATAGCATTACAGCAAGCTGGGCATGATGGTGCATGCTTGTCATCGAGTACTTGGGAGGCAGAGACAGGAGGATCGCAGGTTCAAGGCCAGCCTCAGCAACTTAGTGAGGCCCTCGGCAACTCAGTGAGACCCTGTTTCAAAAAAAAAAAAAAAATAGGCCTGGGGTTGTAGAAAAAAAAAAGTATTAGAGCAAAAAAGAAGAGGAGATTGTTTGCACCTAACACTCCCATTCAACCTGATTCAAAAACTATTTCCTGAACACCCACTACCCTTTGTAGAGTGCTGGTCTACATGTCTCCGGGAGCTCAGCTGTAGTCTCCAAACTCAGGAAAGCCCGTCTGTGGGGGAGGCAGGCGGTGTCTCCTTAACCCACTTGCAATGGGTGTGCACAGAGATGCCGGAGGAGAGGCCCAGGCTAACAGAGGGGAGAGGCCCAGCTGCCTCCCAGGGCGCCGGGCTGAGGACGCAGGTGTGAGGCCCGTGGCGGGACCCTGAGGAGCTCGGGGAGGGGGAGGATTAACAGGGGTGAGATGAGAGAAACATGGCGGCCGGATGGCCAAGGCCCCTGAACGCCCAGGAGACAGGACAGTCGGCCAGTAGTCACTAAGGACCTCGCCCGCCGGGCTCCGAGGCCAAGGAGGCACAGAACGTGAGCACCGAGGCACACGCCTGTAATCCCAGGACCGGGGAGGCCGAGACAAGAGGCTCGCCAGCCTCCCCAACCTAGCCAGACCTTGTTCCAAAAAAATATAAAAAGGGCTAGGGGTGTAGCTCAGAGGTTGAATGCCCCTGGGTTCAGTCATTTCTTTCTTTCTTTCTTTCTTTCTTTCGTCCTCCTCCTCCTCCTCCTCCTCCTCCTCCTCCTCCTCCCCTCACTCCTCCTCCTCTTCTTGTGTGGTGCTGGGAATTGAACCCAAGGCCTTGCAGGTGAAGGCAAACATTCTATCACTGAGCTACACCCCCAACCCCCCCACATACCCAAATTTAAGAGATAATAATTACCAGAATAAACAACTAGGTAGTACCTACCACAAAGGGCTGTTTTCAAGAACCATGTGCGCAGGTGTGCGTGCTCGTGTGTGTGCTCGTGTGTGTGCGCGCGCGCACGTGTGTGTTGCTGAGGGTGGAACCCAGGGCCCCGAGCATGCCAAGCAAGGGCTTTTCCACTGCGCTCGATCCCAGCCCCGTTTTGAGGATAAGCTAAGTTGCATGGCCGCCCTCTGCCTGTGGCCGGCAGTCCCCTGGTGACCTGGCAGGACGTGACGGGGGAGCAGCGCCGGACTCTGCTTCTGCCCCACCCCTCGAGCGGGCTGCCCCCACCGGTGGCCGGCTTAGACTTGGGCACCTCAACATGGTCCTGTTCCAGGAGCCCGAGAGCCCAGGCGGGTGCTGGCGAAGGCGACAGCCCTCCCTCCACGAGGAGCACGGCCTCCTCCGGCTCCCAAGGCAGTCAGGAGTGACCCTCCTCTGCACTTCGCCCCAGAGTAGGTTCCCAGGGAGACGACGCAGCTGCCTGTGGATCCACGGGCCTGTGTGACCACACACCTGCGGCTCTTCAGCCACGCCAGGGGCCTGAGGAACCAGGAGGGGCCTGTCCTCCGCCCCGGGCCCCCGCCACGCTGAGGAGCCCCCATCACCCCAGCGCCACCAGGGCACGAGGTGGGCAGAGTCCACGGGAGCTTCTGGAAGAGCCCGCAGCCCACCGCGCTCCCGTCCTCAGGTGACACGCGCTGGGTCCTCGGCCCTCCTGCCCGTGTGGCTCTAAGGTTGCATGGCTGGACGCCAGCCAGGCCAGCCTGCTATGTGACTCCTTCTTCAAAAAACCAGGAGCCCCAGTGGGCAGAGGGGAGCCCCAGCACGCCTGGCCCTTGCCTGCCCCAAGTTCATAGTGCCGACCTCACTCCTGGGCTCCGCCAGGCCCCGCCTTCACTGTTTCTGAGGGAGTTGGGGCGTTTGGGGAGACGCCCAAGGCTGGGCGCTCGGGGAGACCCTGCACACCTGTCCTGCACCCCGGTGTCACCAGCAGCAGCGTCGAGGGAACCTGGGACCCCAGAGAGAACTGGAGGTGGCCCTCCAGTAGAGCAGGGCCGTGTCCCCAGCCAACAGGTGCCCTGCACACTTCATTGTCATATAATTGAAATATAATTTGCATACATTTAAAGGCACACGGTTTGATAAGTTTCGACACATCTACACCTTGTGAAACCAAGACCGTGATGCAGGCAGTGCATGTGCAGCCCCGGTGCTGCTCGTGCCGGGGACTCCCCCGCTCTGGCTCCATCTCCCCTGCAAGACGACCACTCTCCTCAGAGGCTCTAACGGGTCACGGGCCTCAGAATTCCGTGTACGTAGAATCGATGGGTTAGCATGCTTATAATCCTAGGGGGGCTGAGACAGGAGGATCACAGGTTCAAAGCCAGCCTCGGCAACCTAGCAAGATCCTGTTTCAAAATAAAAAGGGCTGGGAGTGTAGCTCAGAGGTAGAATGCCCCTGGGTTCAATCCCCAGTAACTAACACACACACACACACACACACACACACACACACACACACACACGTCTATATCCTGCGTTTGGGGTTTGGTTTGGTTTTGAATTCCCTCATGCAGGGCGGACAGCGGGGGACGGAGCCCCATGGAAAGCCTGCAGGGAGGGGCCTTGGACACCTCCTCTGTCCACCCAAACCTCCTCTTTCTCTAACCAGAGGCTCCAGGACAGTGCCCGTGCCCGGCACCTGCTCAGTCAAAGCCCACCCACGGCAAGCCAGGGGAAGGGGCAGGCGGCCGGTTCTGCAACACACCCCGCGCTCCGCCGCCTCCCCGCTGCTCCCGCCTTACTTCGTGAAGTCGCGTCCCCTCGTGACTCAGCACTTCAGACTCCAGTGGCTCCTGGATCCTCCCGCTTTGTAATAAATACCACCTTGTAATAAATACACCCTTGCATGGGAATCTGGGATTGCAGGTGTATTTCCCTGGGATGAGCTCCTAAAAATGGAGTCCCCAGGACACAGGGGAGGAATTCTCGCCCAGGCCCTGAGACAGACTGCCCAACCGCTTGGCAGAAAGCTCCCATCTCCCACTCCCAAAGGCCAGAGAGGCAGCGGACACCTTCACTCTGGCTCAAAACCAAGGCACATGCCAAAAACCGCTAATCCAATTGCAAAAAGACAGTATGTTATGTTACCTTACTTATTTATTTTTTTGGCAGTACTGGAGATGGAAGCTAGAGGTATTCTAACTCTGAGCTACACCCCCAGCCCTATTTTTTAATTCTGTATTTTAAAACAGGGTCTCACTAAGTTGCCGAGGGCCTCACTAAGTAGCTGAGGCTGGCCGAAAACCCGTGATCCTCCTGTCTCAGCCTCCCAAGTACTGGGATTTCAAGCGTGCGTCACCACGCCTACCAGGCTGTTTCTTATTTTAATATGCGCCCGTCTGACTGATGCACTCTGGACTCTCTCTCGCATATTGACATTTACAGTCCCCTCTTGTGAACTGATTCCTGCCTCTTTTCCCCACTTTCTTACAGGGAAGATTTCATAATAAATTTTTCGTCTTGGTTATTAAAGTAGTTTATGTGATATGGTACTTGTCTCAGACGTCGTAAGCATTTTTTCTCGGTTTTTCCTCCAGCTGTCGATTTTGTTTGCCTTTTTTTTCCCTCTCTCTCTGAGCAGACTAGAGTTTTCACTCCCTCCAATGTCCAAATAAAACAATTTTGGCATTATGGCTTCTGTCTCTGGTACCACGTGCAGAAAGATGTTTCTCAACCCAGAATTCCTTTCTTACTTAAGTCTCTTAGTACTGTCATGATTTCATTTGTACATTTAAGACTTTAATCCCTGTGAGGGATATGATGATGTTGGATCTGAGTGGGGATTTGATGTCTTCCCAGAGAGTTAGATGTTAACTAAATCTATTAAAGTCTATTTTCCGGACTTTCTAGTGTGTTCCATGGACATGCTGTCTATTCCCACCCAGGTATTAAAATGTTCAAATCACAGGCAGGCGTGGTGGCGCACGCTTGTAATCCCAGTACTTGGGAGGCTGAGACCGGAGGATTGCAGGTTCTCGGCGAGCCTCAGCTACTTAGTGAGGCAACTTAGACCCTGTTTCAAAATAAAGAATTTTAAAAAAACAGGGCCGGGGGTTTAGCTCAGAGGTAGACTGCCCCTGGGGTCCATCCCCAGTATTGTGGAAAGAAAGCTCAAATTACTATAAGTTTACAATACATTTTAATATCTGGTGGGTGATCCACCCAGATTCCGGCTGGGAATTGCACTAAATCCCTGAGGTAGTGAAGCTACAGGCCCTCCCTTGATGGGATGTGCTGAACACCCCACCGCACACCTGTCGTGTGTCCCAGGCGTGGCCCGCAGAGGGTTGTGCCTCGCACATTTCTCACAGGTAGGCAGCACCAGGCCAGGCACAGCTGCTTCCAAATCCCCAGCCCGGTGGCCACACTGAGGGGCTCCGGCACTTTCTTCCACCTCGGGGGCCGGGTGAGCATGGCTTGGTGTGAGAGAGACAAGTCAGGGCGAGATTCCCAGCACCGCCTCCAAGCACACCCAGTGACCTAAAGACCTCTCCCTAGGCCCCGCCTCTTAAAGGGCCCGCGACTCCAGTGACACTGCCCTGGGGACTTTGAACACACGACCTTTCAGAGAGGGGCATTTCAGATCCAAACGGCAGCAGAACTCCTGCCCAGCTGTCTCGTGGCTGCACAGTCCCTATTCAGATTAGCTCTATACCCCGCTACCTCGCACAGGTGAGCGGTAGGCCAAGGTCTCCTGCAGAACTGGGCTCCCGAGGACAAGTCAGGGGCACCCCTCAGTCCCCCAGCGGCCGAGACGACCTGTTCATTTCCAAGGCCTAAGTCCCGTGTGGCCACGACACTCTAGCCCGCTTGGAGGTGAGAGTGCACCTGATACTTGGGATGTCTCTCAATTCCTGACACCGAAAAGAAATGAAATCCAGAATGAAATAAAACCAAGTGGTCATCAATCGTTGGCGCTTCACTGTTATCTTGGCCTGCTACATCTTTTAAATCTGCATTCATGCATGTTTGGTGCCTTCTTTTGAGAGATTCTGCAAATATTTGTGGGTTTTTTTGTTTGTTTGTTTGTTTGAAGAAGAAAGCATTCAGGAGTAACAACGTAAGAACCCAAATCTTTGACTCATAGCCAGGGCGAAGCCTCATCAAATATGGAACCGTCATGATCTCTGGCACCCCCTGGAGGAACCTACTGAAATTGCCAGCAAAGTACCAAGGAGGAAAAGCAAACTGCAGAAGGGCCGCCCTCCACATCAGCTTCTCTGGAAGTTGACAAATATTAAGTCAACAAACACCAATCCTTGGGTGGGTGGGAGTGGAGGGGGTTGCCTGGGATTGAACCCAGGGGCATTCTACCTCCGAGCTCCACCCCCAGTCCTATTTTTTATTCTTTATTTTGAAACAGGGTCTCACTAAGTTACGGAGGGCCTCTCTAAGAAGCTGAGGGTGGCTGCGAACCTGGGATCCTCCAATTTCAACCCCCCAAGTCCTGGGATTATAAGCGTGCACCGCCATAACCAGCTCATTTTGTATTTTGAAACAGCAGCTCCCAAGTCTAGATGCGGCCTGGGTGCTCGGGCTCAGCCCGCTCCCTTCTGGCCTTGTCCCCTCTGCAGAGGGTCTTCCTCCACCCAGGGGGCCCCCTGCGATGTCCCAGGGCCTGCGCAATGCACCAGGTCATCTCTATTCTAGACTGCGACAGCGGATGAGCACAACCCGTCCCAGCCAAGGCCCATCTTTGCTCACAAAGGCCAGGACAAAAACAAGGGAACACTGGCCAAGCTCTGGAAGACAGTGGCTCATCCCCTCCGATTGCTGAGCTTGTACATCCAGGCCCTGCTCTGGCCCACAGAGCACGCCGGAACCAATACAAGAGGATTTAAGAAGCTCCTTCCGACGGAGCCTGCAGCTGACGCCCAGCAACCGCCCGAAGCACCACAGACTTCAGCTCCCGTGCCAACATCACAGCGCACAGGGTGAACCGGGAGCCCCGTGAAGATCCACGCCTCCAGGGGCGGGGTCTGACCACCAGCAAGCCCGCTCTCTCTCCAACCCTGTCTCCACGTGCAGAGTTATTGCTGCAGCTTCTCGGTCACAAACCTGCCACACAGGAAGGACCCCCCTCCCCCCAAAAAGTTCTTCCTCCTTTGGGGATAATTAAGGCATTAAAGCAAGCCCGGGCTGAGGAGCAGGGTGTGGAGCCCCGGTTAAAACAGCAGGTACGCCCCCAGGTTGGAGATGGTGCTACAGGGTAGGCACGTTCATTGCAGAGAAGCAAGAAGCATGCAAGAGACCCGAGTCGGAGCTTATGCCGGGAACGGACTGCGGCCCCCTCGGCCACCGCGACATGCCCTCACACCTGCCCCACGCAGACCCTGCGCCCCGCTGCACAGCTGCAAACAGACCAAGAACTAAAAGCTGCAGCAGACACAGTGTGGCAGACGGGCGCCCTCCATGGTCACTGGGAGCCAAGAACAGAATCCAGCCCTGAGTTCGGGTTCAGTGCCATCATCCATCAGCCTGTGAGCAAGCTTTCTCACCTCTCCACGAGCCTGCACCTGCCCCCGGAGGCCCCCGAATGCTTCAGCTCAGCATCGTGATGGACAACGGAGCCCAGCGCATGCTAGGCACTCTACCACTGAGCTGCAGCCACAGCCCCAGCCGATTTCACTTTTATTTTCGAGACAAGAGTCTTGCCAAGTTGCCCAGGCTGGCCTTGATCTTGTGTTCTGCCTGCCTCAGCCTCTTGAACAGCTGGGAATAGAGGCATGTGCCCAATGTTGTACCAGGCTTAGGAACTGATTTTAAGAGACTAATTTGGTCTCATGCCTGAATGTGCAATTGTTATCCTGTTTGAGAACATTCCGTTCAGAGGAAAAGGTGGTACAAAATGCAACGGACAAATCTCGTAAGCACAGGCAAATGACGGCTGAGTAAGTCGGGCACGTGTGCACAGAGCGTGTGCACGCCAGCTACAGACAGGAAGGGCTGGGAGGACAGAGAGACCCCAGTGTGAGAGGCCCTCAGCATACACGACGGAGCAGGGCAGCAAACATTCCTGACATGCTCCGTACAGAGAAGGTAGTCCGGCTTCAAATGCACGAGGCTAAACACACAGAGGAACCTACCCGTCCCCGGGCCCCCACCCCTGGGTGACACAGACACTCTGCTCCAGTGCTGGTGCCCATGCGTCCCCCACCTGCCCGGTCCTTCCCCGTCCACCCACCCCACCTCTACGCCCTTGCTTCGTTTGCACTGTATGTTTTCTTTATTATTTATTTGGTGGTAGTGGGGATTAAACCCAGGAGGATTCTGCTTCTGAGCTTTACCCCCAGCCCCCAACCCCATCCCACCCCTTTTTTTTTTTTGAAACAGGGTCTAAGTTACTACAGTGGCCTGCCATCCTTCCGTCTCGGCCTCCCAAGTAGTGGTATTACAGGCGCGCGCCGCCACGCCCGGCTGCGCTGTATGTTTAAACCGCACCGAGGCCCCTTCCCAGCAGACATCCCCCACCCCTGGCTCCTCTCGGGGACACTCCACACCAGATGCGCTCCTCTTCCTCAAATTCCACCAGCTCTCAAATGCGGAAGGACGCTTTGTTGCTGTAGGGTATTTTACTGGGGGTCTCGATAGAGAATTATAATAAACGCCCTTCCACCTTCTTATAAGGAAGACCAAGGAAGAGAAATACCTGCAAACAATTAATGCTTGCCCTGTAGTTCCTCACGTAAGGCTTGCTTGTGTGCATGTGTGTGTGTGCAGGTGTGCGTGCATGTATGCAGGTACACGTGTGTGCAGGTACACGTGTGTGCAGGTGTGTGTGTGCAGGTGTGCATGTGTGTGGTGTGTGTGCGTGTGCTGGTGTGTGTGCAGGTACAGGTGTGTGCAGGTGTGCACTTGTGTGTGCAGGTGCATGTGTGCAGGTGCGTGCATGCTATTGTGCGAGTGTGTGTGCAGATGCGTAAGTGTGCAGGTGTGCACGTGTGTGTACAGGCGAGTACATGTGCAGGTGTGTGCACGCCCACCACCCTAACCTAGGGATGCTCAGAGCTCCTGGGAGGCAGGGCTGACACCAGAGTCTTGACTGGCCGCTCGGCTGGGCCACTCACTTTACCAAAGCAGAAGCCTCTGACATTTCCAGAGCCAGGGCCAGCTCTCCAGAGGAACGGCACACAACGTCCGTCCATCGCAGCCCAGGGTTCCAGAAACCACAGAGAGATGGGCGGGGGGAGCCCAGAGGTCAGGGCCAACGTTTCCAGAAGTTCTTCAACTGCAGACCTTTCAAAAGGCAAGCCAGGAAGAGACCCCGGCAAGTGAGATGCCCTACCCTTCGCTTCCGAGAGGGTCTGTGTCGTCTCATTTTACCTTAACCACGGGAAATGTCTTTGCCCTTTCTCATGGGAGTCTCCTCCCTCCCCCAGGCGGTCTGCGTCCACACAGGGTAGGACTGATGCTGGTGAGGAGAGGCCCCCGGATGCAGGTGCACCTGCGGACCACGCACCTGCCAGCGACTTCCCGTCAGCTTGCTGCTAAATTCACCAAGCACTGATACGACGCCTTGTTTGAGATCTGCTGAGCTTGGGATGATGGGTTAGAGCACTTGAAAAGCAATACAAAGAGCCAGGCGTGCGATCCCAGTGCTTGGGAGGCTGAGACAGGAGGATCACAGGTTTGAGGCCAGCCTCACCAACTTTTCGAATCTCCCAGCAACCTAGCGAGACCCTGTTTCAAAGCAAAAAATTAAAAAGGAGCCGGGCATGGTGGCGCACAATTGTAATCCCAGCATTTGGGAGGCTGAAACCGGAGGATCCGGGTTCGAGGCCAGCCTCAGCTACCTAGTGAGGCACTCTGCAATCTAGCGAGACCTGGTTTCAAAATAAAGAATAAAAAATAGGGCTGGGGGTGTACCTCGGAGGTAGAATGCCCCTGAGTTCAATCCCCAGTACCAAAAAAAAAAAAAAAAAATTAAAAAGGGTGGTGGGGTTGTTGGTAGTTCAGAGGTCGAACCCCCCTGGGTTTAATCCTCAGTACCCCCAACAAAAGCAATATATGAAGCTTTTCGGGGTGACTTCTCAGAATCACAAACATACCTTAAGGACCTCATTACCTGACCTAGAAGTCTGAACTTATTTTCCAGACACAGCGATGGAAGAGTAAGCGGAGTTGATGAGAACTCACCTGAGTCCCGCTCACTTTGGGGGAAATGAAAGTTCAGAACGCTGACTGTCCCTGCGGTCCTGCCCACAGGTGACACGGACCACGCCAGCGCGACTTGACATGGAAGAGACCAGCAGAGGCGGCCGCTGCAGCCCGCAGCTCCCGGCGGCTTCCTGTCTCGTCTCCAGGCTGGACTCCGCCACCCACGTCCGCGGGGCTCGGCCTCCTGCACACTACTTGAAGTCCCGCCTCCTCCTCCCAGAAGCCCCGCCCGGTCAGACTGCACAAACCCGCCCCAAACCCGCCGGGCTGCGGACCGCGCTGCAGGCTCCCGGCTCCTCCTCGAAGCTTCGTGGGAATCCTCAGCAAGGAGTCCTCAGCACAGAAGCGGCGGCGATTCTGTTGCTTCTAGTAAACACCGAGGGACCCAGCGCACGCCGCAGCCGCCGTTCCTCCACACCAACCTGCTTCCCGGGCAGAGGCAATCCTGCCGACCATCCCCGCCGCAGCTGCTCCAAGCAGCTCTCTGCCGCGTCCTCCCAGCCTCTGGCTGCAGCCCCAGCAGGTCCTCTGGCTTTGCCAGGGTTGTTTTTCCCCAGACAGGGAATTAAAAGTTTGATGCACATAACCCAGGTCGGCTGCCCAGGAACACGGAGATGGGGAGGGAAGGGACCTTCTTGCTTCTTCCCTGTCCTGCTTCACTGGGGACACGTGGCATCCCCAGGGACAGAGAGGTGGGCGAGGGTGTTAACATAATTTTTTTAAAGTTATTTTCAAGCCAGGTATGTGGCGCGTGCTTGGGAGCGTGCTTGGGAGGCTGAGACCGGAGGATCTGGGTTCACAGTCAGCCTCAGCTACTTAGTGAGACCCTGTTTCCAAATAAAGAATAAAAGATAGGGCTGGGAATGTAGCTTGGAGGTAGAATGCCCCTGGGTTCAATCCCCAGACTGCAAAAAAAAAAAAATCATTTTCAATGGATACAAGATTTGGGGGTACAGTTGAAATTTCCGCACCGGCAGGGGATGTGCAGGATCAGGCCGGGGCCATTAACTAGCGGATTCACCCCCTTGTGCCCCAATCATTACTCTGCGTTGGGAACACTCGAAATCCTTCCTTCTAGGTATTTTGAAATATGCAACAAGTTACCGTTAACTATAGTCACACCCCGCTGGGCTATGGGACCCCAGAAGCGGTTCCTCTTCTACAGAAAGGTGGCAAAGTCCCTTGCGTGCTGGGCTGGAAGTCGGGGACCTCGTGCTCGTCTTTAAGTCCTACTTCACCCCGAGTCCCAGGTAGAGAGACAGCCTTCCGCCAGGCGGGGGGGGGGGAGGGGGCCTCCAGTCCCACAGACCCTGGAAGCTGGAGCAGGAGGACCTCGAGTTTGAAGCCAGCCTGGGCAACCTAGTGAGATCCCGCCCCAGAATGAAAACGCAAAAGGGCTGGGGCTGTAGCTCAGCCAGGGCGGGACACGCCGAGGTCTAATCCCAGGCAGCGGGCAGGCTCCTCTGGTGTGGCCTGGGCCCCGCCACCTTGCACCTGGCCTGGAGAGGGGGGGAGAGATTAAGCACCCCCAGAGGCTGGGCTGGGAGATTCCAGTGGGGACCGCCAGAGGAAGTTAGCCCAGTACGGCAGAAATGGCGGCTTACTGCGGCTCCCCACCCCCAGGTCGTTCTCAGGAACCCTGAAGAGACCTCAGAGGACAGTCCCCCAGGACCAGAGCAGGAGCCAGGCCCCCAGCTGTGCCTCACCTGGGCCGGCCGGTGACACCCAGCAGGACAAGAGTGGGAACAGAGAAGGAGGCCCAGCAAGAGGAGCTCACAGCAAGAGGCCAGACCCCCACCGCGCCCCATATGATGACAGCCTCCCCCTGTGCCCAGAGGCCGCAGCCAGGAGGAGCCCCGCATGGGTGACCCAGAGGCACCGAGAGACTGACTCTCAAAAGAGACTCAAGAAAAACACAACCATGAGCTAGGACCAAAGGCCTCCGAGGCAGCAAAATTAGGTTCACTCAGCACTCAACTTAGCAGGAGCCTCAGCAACTTAGCAAGACCGTTTCAAGATAAAAATAAATAAATAAATAAACAAATAGGGACGGGTGTACTTGGTGGTAGAATGCCCCTGGATTCGATCACCAGAACCAAAAACAAAACAAGAACAAAAGGCTTTGCACTCCTCCTAAATAATCCCTGCACAGCAAACATCTCTGCCCTGATTCACACACTTGCACAGGAACCGCACGCAGCATTTCCGAGAGCGGCGTCTGCCTGGGCGCGCACTCCAGAGGCCGCACTTGTGGCAGCGGGCTTACAAGCCACACGCCGGCCACCGGGCCCTCGTGGGAGACTCCCCCACACACCGTCTCTCGCCCAAGCTGCGTCCTGAGCGCTGGCTGGCTGGCTGGCTGGCTGGCTGGCTGCCGTGGCCCATGTGGGTGGGCTCCCCTTACACAACACGATGAACCGGGTGGTGCACAGACAGCAGAAAGTGGTTTATAAACGGCTCCGGAGGCTGAAGTCAGAGATCCAGGCACCGGCAGAGTCTGCCGGCAGGTGCGGGCTGTTTCCTGATTCACGGGTGACACCTTCCTCCTCCGAGTGCTCACGGGGCCAAAAGAGGGAGCCAGCGCCCTGGGGTCTCTGCAGGAGCACGAAACCTCAGGTCCTGCCACCTCTCAAAGCCCCATCTCCTGGCACACCCCCGTGGAGGTTCGGACTTCAGCTTAGGAATGACGGAGGGACGTGAACATTCGGACCACAGAGCAACTGTTACTACCATTCCCCCAACAGCAGACTGAGACTCAGCGAAATTCCAGCGGAGCCCGGATGCTCAAGTTGAGTGGGTCCTGACCCCGGCACCCACAGCTGTGGGCCACCTGTGTAGCAGCCCCTGCTGGTGGCACGCCACGCAGGTGGTTCTATAAAAGGAGCAGAGAGGAGCTCGTGGGAGAGGTCAGGACACCTGACTTGCAGAGCAACTCTGGAATGAGGGGGAGGCAAGGGAGATGTCACCGCAGGCACAAAATTCAAGGGGCTCCCGAAAGCGCAGTAAGGTACGTCTTAATGCAACGTTTCAAAACATCGAAATTAAGACCTAAACCTATGGTGTGCAAAACGTCACAACTTTTTTTTTTTTTTTTTTTTTTTTTTTGCAGTACTGGGGATTGAACTCAGGGGCATTCTACCTCCGAGCTACACCCCCAGCCCCATTTTTTATTCTTTATTTTGAAACCGAGTCTCACTAAGTTGTGGAGTGCCTCACTAGGTAGCTGAGGCTGGCCGCGAACCCGGATCCTCCAGTCTCAGCCTCCCGCATGCTGGGACTACAACTTTATATAGAGACAGGAAGCCGGGTGTGGTGGCGCACATCTGTAATCCCAGTACTTGGGAGGCTGAGACCCGAGGATCGAAAGTTCAAGGACAGCCTCGGCAATGTGGCAAGACTCTCCGCAAGCTAACAAGACTCTATTTCAAAATTAAAAAAATAAAAAGGGCTAAGGGTGTAGCTTGGAGGTAGAGTGCCTCTGGGTTCAATCTTTGGTACCACAAAAATACCTACATACATAAACAGGGGATCAGTATTCCTGATTTCCCCCCCCTCTCCCGTCGGGCTCCTGTAGGGCTCAGCAGGGTACTGGGAGCTCAGTCCTGCCTTCAAGACAGCCCGATCTTTCTCCACCCCACCCCAGCCTCAGCACCCTCTCCAGGACACTGCCATCTTCCGAACCCAGCAGGCCCCCCCCACCCCAGGTACGAACTCGGGGTGAGACAGACTCTGCTGCACGGACAGCGTTCCTGCGAGCTGGCTGGCTGCACGAGGGAGGCGCAGGAACACTTTCCCAGGGGCCCGGGAGGGAGACGGCACGGGGCAGGCTCCAAAAGGATCGCACAACTGCCTGCTTCCCACTCGGGTTTCCTGGTGCAGAAAGGAGCGCCCGCGCCCACCTGCGCCCACCTGCGCCCACCCACGCCCGGCTCGCCCGGCGCCCCCCTGGCACCCCCAGTGCCAGGACCTAGTCCTCCGGAGCTCACTGAGTACTTACCTCTCAGCACCTTGAGCCGCAGCATCCGTTTAACCAATACTTGCCGATCGGGGCTGCGAACCGCGCTGAGACTGAACCAGCCTCGCTGCTGGCGGCTTGGATAGCAAAGCCTCCCCCTCCTTTTTTTTTTTTATTATTTTTTAAAACCTCGCTCCCTCCAACTACCCAAAGCGCAGGGAAGGCAGCTGTCGCGGGTGCTCGCTCTCCCGCCCTGCCGCGGCCCCCAGCCGAGCCGGGCACCTGGATCCCCCCACGCCTGCAGCCGCCGCCCGGCAGGTGCGTCCCCGGGAAACTTTGGGCGCGCGGGGCGCGGGCTGGGGTCCCCGGCGCGGCCGCCCTCCGCCCGCCCTCCGCCGCCCCGCAGCCCGCCGAGCCTACCTGTCGCCGCGCGCGGCGTGACGGCCACCAGCGCGGGCCGGGGCGCGGGTCCCCGGGGGCCGGCAGGTGCCACCCTGCTCGGGCGGCCTCGGCCCTGCGCGGCGCTGCGTCCGGCTCGGCTCGGCTCGGCTCGGCTCGGCTCGGCTCGACTCGGTTCCGCTCGGCTCGGCTCGGCTCGGCTCGGCTCGGCTTCGCTCGGCTCCGCTCGGCTCGGCTCCGCTCGGCGGGGGCGGCCGCCGCTTGCCAGCCCCGCGCCCGCCCCCGCGCCCCCCACCACCCGAGGACCCGCGGCGGGGAGAGGCCCGGCCTCCAGCCCGGCCTCCCGCACCTGCCTCCGCGCGCCCGGCCAGGAACGAGCGGGGAGGAGAGGCGCCGGGGAAAGTGAAAGTTTTCTGTTCGGTTTTGTGGTTCTGTTTTTATAGCCTGGTGGGCCCCCCGCGTCTGAAGGCGCATTGGGGAACCTGCAGCCCCGGCTGGAGTGAATCATTGCGGCGACACCTGCAGGGTGGAGGAAGGAGCACTGTCGGTCTCCCCCAAGCCGGGCTCGGCAGTGACCTCGCTGGTCACTTGGGGAGACTTATCTTAGGACGCCCCGCGTGGGGCTCGGCGACCGGGGACTCGCCGGGCACAGGGCTGACCCGCAGGGCTGCAGGGTCCTGCGACCTTAAAAGGGAGTCCAAATCCAGCCGGGCCTGGCCTGTAATCCCAGCCACCTGGGAGGCTGAGACTGGAGGCTGGCGAGGTTGGAGTCCAGACAGGTAACCTGTTTCAAAATAAATAACAACAACAACAACAACAATAATAATAATAATAATAATAATAATAATAATAATAATGATGCTGCTGGAAGTGCAGATCAGAGGTAGAATGCTCCAGGGTTCAATTCCCACTACCCAAACAAACAAACCCAAGCAGAAGAGTGAAAGGTAAGAAAAAGAAGCCAAAGGCAAAGCTCACTGACTGGGGCGCGCAGAGGGAGCTCCTCTTGGGTTCGTTTGCATGTGAGCGTTTTGGCGTGAGCCACGCACTTACCCTTTGGGTGGTCAGATGCATGAAGTCCCCTGTGCCGAGGGAACGCGCATAAATTATGACCGAGTCTCGCAGACCCCTCTTCCCCAGTTAATAACCCACACTCAAAACGGCGGGTGACTCAGGGCAGACAGCGCGGTGGTCAGGTGTGTATGGGTTTGTGTCTTTGAAAATACATTCCTCGAACCAAGCTGAACCACTGCAGGCTCTCCCATGAGCCAGCGCTGCTCGCTGGTCACAATCACAGGTACTTCACCTTGCTATGACTGCTAAATATTTACTGACTCCCCAAATTGCCTTTCCACTGAAGAATTTTGTTTCCAGAATCTAAGAAGCCCTTGGCTCCATTTGTGGGTGGCTTCTGAAGTACCTGGAGGTTATGAGAGGACAAAACCCCAAATACTTAGTGATTAGGGAAGGACTTAGCACCAGTACCCCAAAATAGAAAGTGGTGGTGTTTTTACTGAAATTACTTGGGAGGCTGAGGCAGGAGGATCGCAGGGTTGAGGGCAGCCTCCTCAACTTATTGAGACCCTCTTTGTGTGTGTGTGTGTGTGTGTTAAGGGTAGGGGTATTGGAGATTTAAGCCAGGGCTTTCTACCTCTGAACTACACCTCCAGCCCTATTTTATCTTTTATTTAGAAACAGGGAAACAGGGTCTAAGTTTGCAGGGGTCTCGCTAAGTTACTGAGGCTGGTTTCAAACCTTCAATCCTCCTGTCTTAGCCTCCTGAAACCCTGTTTCAACATAAAAATTTTTTTGAAAAGGGGCTGGGGTGCCAGGCCTGGTGGTGCATGCCTATAATCCCAGTACTTGGGAGGTTGAGACAGGAGGATCACAGGTTCAAGGACAGCCTCAGCAATTTAGTGAGCCCCTGTTTCAAAATTAAAAAATAAAAAGGGCTGTGGGTGTAGCTCAGAGGTAGAATGCCCCTGGGTTCAATCCCCAGTGCCACACACACATGCACACAAAAAGTGGTGGGGAACTTTGTAAATAGGCAAGGGAAATTAAAAATTATCTAGAGTTGGTAGAGCAAGCAACTTTATGCTTAAAACAACAACAACAACAAAAAGTCCGGCATGGTGGTGCACACTTGTGATCCAAGTACTTGGGAAGCTGAGACGGGAGGTTCACAGGTTCAAGGACAGCCTCAGCAACTTAGCAAGATCTTGTTCCAAAATAAAATAATAAAATAGGGCTGGGGGTGTAACTCAGAGAGAGAGAATGTCCCTGGGTTCAATCCCCAGTACAAAAAAAAAAAAAAAAAGTCAGAGCCAGGGTTTGAACCCACGACGCATACCCTTGCTGCTGAGTAGGTAGGGCTGCCTTCTCAATGGCATCTACTCCTGCGAAATGAAAACAGCTTCTTTTGAGTTTAGAACAGGAAAGAGAGTCCCGTCCTGGAGGTTTGGCCTCCACCGTCCGCCTGGCTCACCCCTCATCCTGCAGGCCCTTGCCTGAAGGTCACTTCCTTTGGTCTTTTCCCCGATCCATCGGTCCCCCCTACCCCCCACCCCTCTTCTCACGAGAGCTCATCTTATACTTCTCTTACCACTGGATGGCACCAGGGCACAGCCTCCAGGAGGGCCGGGTCTCCAGCCCTCTTGACCATTCGTGTAGATCCAAGATCCAGTTAGCATGGTGCTGGGACACAGTCGCTGCTCACTGGATATTTCTTTTTTTGGGGGGGGGGGGCTACTGGAGATTGAACCCAGGGGCATTCTACCTTCGAGCTATACCCCTAGCTCTTTTTTTTTTTTAATTTATTTTTATTTTGAAACGGGGTCTCGCTAGGTTGTGGAGAGTCTCTAAATTTCTGAGGCTGGCCTTGAACCTGCTCTGCCTCCCAAGTACTGGGATTACAGGCGTGGGTGACCATCACGCCTGGTTTCGATGAATATTTATTAATCAGTGAACTTCCCAGGATGTCACCACCCTGAACTGCTCTGCCTCTGGCGTATGCAGACGCAGGTCCCCCTCTCTCCTCCAGCACCTCCCCTCCCTGCCCTGCACTTGGTCATCCCCCCGGTGTTGCTCCTTTCTCCTTCCTCCCTCTCCCTCTCCTGAGTCCTCCCTCTCCGGCCTCCACCCCACCCCTCCCCCTGCTCCTCACAGTGCTCGCCCAGCCAAGCTTTGCAGACTGTAACCACTAAAAGGTGGTCTCCACCCTCACCCGGCTCCCCGCCTTTGATCATCCTGTGAAAAACCATCCCGTGGTACATTCATGAGAAGGCTCCACCAGGTCCAGCCTGGCCCGTCGCCCCTGTGATGGGCTGTTCCTCCTGCCGGTGTGGAAAGGGTATTCAAGTTGGCCTGCAAACTCAACCGGGCTCTACATAGTTCAGGTTAAGGCACATGCACAATTTTATATCCTGATTTATTTATTTATTGTATTTATTAACTGGGGATTGAACCCAGGAGCATTCTGCCTCTGAGCTAGAGCCCCAGCCCTTTAAAAAAAAAATTTTTTTTTTTTTTTTTTGTTTTGAAACAGGGTCTCACTAAGTTGTTAAAGCTGGCCTCAAACCTGCCATCTTCCTGGCTCAGCCTCCCAAGTACTGAGATTACAGTCATGTGCTACTTCGCCCGGCTCCTGATTTTTTCAATTAAAACACAAGCATTTTCCCATGTGATAATGCAGGCTGAGACAGGAGCATCACAGGTTTGAAACCAGTCTCCGGGACATAGGGAGACTCTCGGCAATCTAGCAAGACCTTGCTTCAAAACAAAACAAAAAGATAAAAAGGGCCGGGAGTGTAGCTCAGAGGTAGAATGGCCCTGGGCATGATTCGGAGTCTTAGCTAAGAGACACTGGTTTTTGCTACAGTGGCTGTTCTACAAATGCCGACCACAGACAGCTGAGCGCTTGCAGCCTTGGGAAGCCATTTAAGTGTCTTTCTTCAATTTACAGATTCTTCAGCCATGTCCGTCACAATACCTTCTGGTATCTCAAAAACATTTTCAGTTTTAATTTGCTCAAATTCTATAGGATATATTAAGAATTCTTCCTTTTTAAACAAAAACAAATGTGTGCCTTGGCCAGCCATGGTAGCACACACCTGTAATCCCAGTACTTGGGAGACTGAGACAAGAGGACAGCCTCAGTAACATAGCAAGACTCTCGGCAAAATAATGAAACCTTTTCAAAATAAAAAGGACTGTGGGTGTAGTTGGGAGGTAAAATGTCCCTGGGTTCAGTTCCCCAGCAACACACACACACACACACACACACACACACACACCTCTTTTTTGTTAGGCAATCTAAATCGCATTTTAATGTTTTAACATAAATTGAGCCTTAACCCTTGATCATTTCTGATAATATTGTGACTTGCATTTCCAAAGATGCAGTCCGCTTCCTATACCATGGATAAATCTGAAAAGATTGCTTTGGAACACTGCCCACTTCGTGTTTATATAGAATAATATTCTAAATAAGAGGACTGAGAACTCATTGTGGTTATCAAGAAAAGGCCTAAACTGCTACTTTCCTTTCAGGCAGAGGGATAAAGAAACGGCGTATCTGATTTATGAGCTGGCCCCCACACACAGCTCCTTTTGCAAACGTGGCTTTCAACCAGCTAATCTTTTAAAAGTCTTTGCACTGACTAATTTAGAAGCAAGGAGAACAAATGTGGGAGTATAAGTGTGCGGCACTGAATAAGAGTGATCATCTCTGCCAATGAGCGCGCCGCTGTGCTCCGGGCACCCAGAGCGCTTCACGATTTCCCTTTAGAAGGGGCTTCCAAGCGCCTGTCGTGCTCCCCAGCAATGTGTGCTACGTGACTGGAATTCAGAGGCAGAAGGTTGGATCTGCCCGGGATCTTGAAGAACAGACTCTCGGGCCTCGTTTTCTAGAAGAGGAGAGAGCCACCGGTCCAAGGTGACCCCTAGGTGGCGTGGTGGCGCAGGGCGACCGGAGCTGAGCCCTGTCCACGGCCTCCACAGACGCCCACCTCGGGATCCCACTGTACAGCTCGCAGAGTGCCTAGCAGCCACCAGCAAGGCCCTGACAGGCAGCTGGTATTCTTGGTGGAACAAACACCAACATTTTTCTTCGTCTGCCAGGAAAGCAGATAAACCATGAAGTAGATAGGAAAATATCAAGTCACAAAGATCGTGTGAGGGTTAGTATTTGGGCAGTTCCTTATTTGTGGCCAAGCCGTCAACAACAACAACCAAAAAAACGTGTTCCCAAAGCTGCTGTTCGGTACCCGAAACCCACAGACTCTTCTGGAAACTGCTGTCGCAGCTCCGTCCTCCTCGTCCCTGTCAGCGAAGTGCTGTGACATTAGGTGACAGAACTCGGCGAATGTTTCTGTAGCAAATGGTAACGCTAAAAATAGTGCTGCGAGTGAAAGTGGGAAGTGGGATAATTGCTTCATTGTTTCCATGGAAAAGCGGGAGAGGGAGCGATGTGGCCACAGTCTGCCGACGCCTGCCAGGCCTTTGCAGATCCCGAGATCCCAGAAAGCCACGCGGCCCACGGGATGGCGCCCACCGACACAGTGACCGGTCGTGCACCACCATCTCCGTCACCCCCGCCCATCCTAACTGGCTAGGAGTCTGGGCTACTTTATATATATATATATATATATATATATATATATATATATATATATATATATATATATATGGCAAGTTTCCACTGACTGCATTTCTGTGTCTAGTGGCTTATTGCCCGGTTGGTGTGGATTTTGTGCAAAATCGCATAGGTGAACCTTTGATGGGCGAAGCTTGTTTGGGGCACACACAGACGCTCCTGTTTAGTGCCTCATCCATCGACACCATTAAATCAACTGCAGGTAGCAAGCCAGCCCTTCAGCGGGGTAATCGCAAGCGTTGGCTTGATGTTTCCCAGTGAATAGGGGCATGTGCCATCCTCTAAGATCCTAAAGAAAAGGCCCTGGAAAAACCTATGCCTCTGGTGGAAAAGACAGGACAGGGCACTGCAGAGGCCTCGCAGGAAGCTCTCATCAGGACTCCAAGCCCGGGCTGCTTTCCCATGAGCTAGACGCTAGCAGGCCTGTGCCGACGACGTTAGGGTTAGGGTTAGGGTCGCGGTCCTCGCAGTTAAGCCGCGATGCATTAAGTAGCATGCCGTCCCAGTGTTCAGTGTGCCGCAAGCAACTCAAAGCTGTTCATTTGACATCGGTAGAGGTGACTTCAACATCGAAGAAAATCTTGAAGTTACCTGGGAAAAAAAAAGGGAGCAAGTATGTTCATTTGACTACCAGCAGCACAGGACTGTGACCTTGGAGGACACGGAAGCAAATCCAGCTGCGTCCTGAGATCACCTTGGCTCCCGCCTGCAGCTCATTTCTGGACTGCGTGGGCGAGAGGAGGAGCCCGGAGCCCGGAGCCTGGCTGCTGCGCTGAGCTAAGGCAGGAGGAGAGTGGCGGTCAGGGAGGCGGAAGGACCTGGCATTTGCAGGCAGAGTTCCACAAAGGAGGCGACAGCCTGGGGGAGGGCTTCCAGAATGTTCACCACCGCACAGGGCCAGGGCACGCACGGAGGGGTGAGGGGAGGGAGGGTCCACATCTGGCCGCTGCAGCCCTTGGGGTCCGGCCTCAGAATGGGACTGGGTCTCTCTTGGATTAACACCCTCCAGACCTCCCCTGCCAAAGTGTCCTGGGTTGGATTTGCCCCCCCTGGAATCTATATGTTGAAGTCTTTTTTTTTTTCGGTACTGGGGATTGAACTCAGGGGCATTCTACCTCCAAGCTATACCCCCAGCCCTATTTTTTATTCTTTATTTTGAAATCGAGTCTCATTAAGTTGCGGAGTGCCTCACTAGGTAGCTGAGGCTGGCCGCGAACCCGGATCCTCCTGTCTCAGCCTCCCAAATGCTGGGATTACAAGCGTGCGCCACCACGCCCGGCTTATATGTTGAAGTCTTAGTCTCCAGCACCTCAGAATGTGACTCCATTTGGAAGAGGGTCATCGTAGACACCACTAGTCAAGACAAGGTCACGCTTGTCCCCTGTGGTGGGCGTCGGAGGAGTTTGGGCGCAGACACACACGTGGGAGAAGGCTAGCAGGCACGCAGGCAGAGACTAGCGGGGCTGCGGAAGAGCTCCGGCAAACCCCCGCGGACCTCAGCCCTGTCACACTTCCCCCAGACCTCAAGCCTCCAGAAACGCAAACGTGGAGGCTACTGGGGTCACTCGGCATGGGGCACTGTTATGGCGACCCTAGCAAACTGATCCACAACATCCTAAAGCCGGTGCGGGGCTGGGCGTGGTGGCACACACCTATAATTCCAGGAACTTGGGAGGCTGGGGCAGGAGGACCGCAAGTTCCAGGTCAGCCTCAGCAACTTGCTGAGACCTGTCTCAAAGTGAAAATGAAATGTTGCTCAGTGATAGAGCAATCCTGGGTTCAATTCCAAATAAATAAATAAAAAATTTAAAAGAGCCCAGGTGTGGGGAAGGCATGTGTGGGGGTGTGGGGCCAGCAGAGCCGTGAGCTTGCCGTGCTGTGCCTGGGCCAGGCCAGCCTGCAGCCCTGTTGCCTCATCAGATCTACAATGCCAAGGAGCTGGAATGTCCACTGGACGAATTCGAGTTTAGCGGAAACTTCTGGTGACAAGTCTCTCTAGAGGAGACCCCTATCAAACACTGGCAGAGCACGTGTTATTGGTCTTTCCCATAGAACAGTCTGTGCTGTGACAAACTCCACACGTGTGACGAGCTCATATGACGTCTCTTCCAGATTAACCTGGTGGTCTGGGGACCCATGTGACCGACAGGCCGACCCCAAACAGGCAAATCTGGTGTCTGCACTCACTGAACCCAACGAGTAAGACGGGACAGGGAAAAATCGATGTTCCGACACAGTGTCTCTCTTCATCGACCCCTGGCCAGAGGGCGATTTTGGTACTGGGGATTGAACCCAGGGGCATTCTACCTCCGACTACACCCTCAGCCCAAATATATTTCTTATTTGGAAACGGGGTCTCGCTAGGTTGCTGAGAGCCTCACAAAGTTGCCAAGGTTGGTCTTGAACCTGCGATCCTCCTGTCTCAGCCTCCCAAGTACTGGGATACAAGCATGTGCCACCACGCCCTGCTCAACCAGAGGGCAGTTTGCAGCATTAAAAACCAACTCTTCTCTTCCTTGGCCTATTCAAGAACCATTATTTGATCGTTTTTTAGGTCTTTGACAATTTTATTTTATTTATTTATTTATTTTTGCAGTACTGGAAATTGAACTCAGGGGCATTCTACTTCGAGTTACACTCCCAGCCCCATTTTTTATTCTTTATTTTGAAACAGGGTCTCACTAAGTTGTGGAGTGCCTCACAAGGTAGCTGAGGCTGGCCGGGAACCCAAATCCTCCGGTCTCAGCCTCCCAAATGCTGGAATTACAAG
>PVLC010023295.1:0-25786 GCA_004027655.1 Graphiurus murinus
AAATAAAAATAAAAGTAACGTATTTGACATAAAAACAGACGGAGGCCTTGAAATTTAAACTATATCTTTACTATAAAATTATTTAGGTTTTTTGATCAAATGCATTAACTATAGATTTATATTTGACTTTGCATTTAATCCTTAAATTGTACCCAAATTATACTAAATTAGACAGAATCGTACAGTATACTAAAAAACTCAAACTACCAAAAGTTGCAAAAAATAAGCAAACAACAAAAGGCAGAAAAATCAGAGAATAGGGAAACCAGAATTTAATAATCTACCGTCCCAAGGTTCTCCTAGTCTAGCTTCTGTTGTGATGCAGGACTCTTTTTACCAGGGTCCCTGAGCACTGATCATCCAGACTCTGCCTGATTACTCACAGTGACCAGAGGTTCATATTCTCATGCCACAGTGTTTGGGGTTCTGCATTTCAGATCTACTTTCCACAGACTTCATAATGGGTATCTATTAATGCCAATTTTGATATATGCTGAAGATTTTGGGAAGTTAGTCCATTATAGCTTTTTATCCCCCCCGCCCCCGGCCCCAGTACTGGGGAGTGAACCCAGGGGCATTCTATTCTACCTCTGAGCTACACTTTTATCCCTATTTTATTTATTTTTTGTTTTGAAACAAGGTCTCACTAAATTGTTGAGTCTGGCCTTAAACCTGTGATCCTCCTGTCTCAGCCTCCCAAGTACTGGGATTACAGATGTGCATCCATGCCTGGCTCTTATTCTAGTTTTTTCATTAGGCAAAAATTCAAAAGCCAGGCCCATGCTTGTAATCTCAGTACTTGAGAGGCTGAGACAGGAGGATCTGAATTCACGGCTAGCCTCAGCTACTTAGTGAGGCACTCCACAACTTAGTGAGACCCTGTTTCAAAATAAAGAATAAAAAATAGGACTAGGGGTGTAGCTTAGAGATAGAATGCTCCTGAGTTCAATTCCCAGGTCTGCAAAAAAAAAAAAAAAAAAAAAAAATTCAATTACATTTGAATAAGTGTTATGTAACATGGATATGGAAGTCTGAAAGGCAGCAGATCATGAACATGGATATTAACATCTAGGAATTTATACCTTATAAGAAGAAAGACAAATAATTACACTATAGTATAATAAGCACATTAATAGGAGTATGAATATATTACAGAAGCAAACCAGGAGAAAATTTGGTGGATTAATAAAAAGATGTAACAAGAGACACTTCACGGAGCAACTGTACCCTGCAATGAATGAGAGGGAGAGGGACTGAGAGGCAGAAGAAAAAGCATATGCTAAGTCCAGAAAACACTATGTGGGAGGGAAATTTCAAGAGAGGCCAAATAAAGCTTCTATCTTCTTTATTTTTATCATTGATTTTTAAAGACAACTTTGTTGTGGAATATTTGATATAAAAAGGTACATGTTTAATGTATACAATTTGACTTGTTTGAACCTATCATCACAATCAAGGTAATAAACATATCAATTCCCTCTAACAGTATCCATGTGCCGTCACCTTTGTGAGCACATATGTGGCAAGAAACTTAATGTGAGACCCACACTCTTTTTTTTTTTTTTGTACTGGGGATTGAACACGGGGCATTCTACCTCAATGTTAGACTCCTAGCACCCCCACCCCCACCCCCTTTAAATTTTGAAATAAGAACCTTGCTAAATTGCAGAGGCTAGCCTTGAACCTGCAATCCTCCTGTCTCAGCTTCTTTTAAGTACTGAGATTACAGGTGTGTACCACTCTTCCTTGCTAGATCTATCCTCTTAATTTCTTTAGTGCATGACACAGTATTCAGTATTGCTACTTACAGCACTATGTTGTTTAGCAGATGTCTGGAACTTACTTATTTTGCATAACAGAAATTTTATAACCATTCAAGGATAACTTCCCATTTCCTCCTCCTCCCATCACCGGCAACTACTATTCTACTCTCTGTTTCTATGAGTTTGACTATAATAGATACTCCCTGAACATGGACTCATGAGGTATTTAGTCCTATGGCTGATTTATCTCACTTAGTGTAATCTCTTCCAGATACATCCATGATTTTCTCATCTAAATGAAATCCATCCCTGTTTGTTAAACTCCTCATTGGATGATTTATTAATCTACTCTACAAATGAATATTGAGTACCACTATCAGGTAGGTGCTGAGCAGAGAGGAATGAACAAATCAGGCATAAGTCTCTGCTTTCATAAAACTGACACTCTAGTGGGAATGATAGGCAAAAAACATGATAAATAAATACACATAGAATATAAATGAATAAATATTAAGAAATGTAAATGAAAGGAAGACAGGAAATTTATGGGAAGGGGAAAGATGTTAGAGTTTTAGCTAGGGTGGCCAAGTATCCTTTCCTAAGTAAAGGAAATTTGACTTTTGGGGTTGTTCATTCTAGGTAGGAGAAGGGGGACAGGTCTTGAGGGCAAAGTATGCTTTGTATGTTAAAGGAACAAGAGGAGTGGTGTGAAGTGGAATTAGCAATGAGGAAGTTAGGATGTATTAGAGAAAAAAGTGTCTTTACATGTTATTGCCAAAGATTTGAATTGTTACTTTGGAAAGTGCCTCAGGGTTCTGAGTAGAGGGATGACATCATGTGGCTTGCATTAGAAAGTACTGTTGTGGATGCTCTGTTCAACATAAACCAGAGCTGGCCATGAGCAAAAGGAAGGACTGGCTTTCCTGCAGGTGGGTGGAGAAGTTTGCTTTTGCAGCTTTGAGTGGCTTGGATTAGGATACAGTAGTGGAAGCAGCAAAAGTTAGTTATCTTCTGGATATTTCTGAAGGTATAGCAGGAAAGACTAGCTGAAGGATAGGATGCAGAGTATGAGAGTAGCCATGGATAACTTACAGTTTGGGATCTGCTTGAGTTCAAATGTTTACCTTAATAGAGGAGACTGCAAAAGAACCAAGGCAGAGAAAAACTTATAAGTTTGAGAGATCAAGTGAATATTCAGGAAAAAAAATGTTGACATATGAGTCTGCAGTTCTAGGAAGAGGTATAGTACAGAAATATAGCTTTGAGAGTCAATAGGGTAGCATAGAAGCTATTTAAAAACCACAAAATTGGATGAATTATAAAGAGAATGAGTGAAGATAAAACAGAAATAATCTGCGGATGGAGCTCTGGGGCACTTCACATTTAGAGGTTAGAGAGAAGAGTTGGAACTGGCAAGGAAAACTGAGAAGGACAGGTCAGGGAGAGCAGTGGAAGTGTGGTGAAAGTGGTTTCTGAAAAGTCAAGTGAATAATGGGGTCAAAATGGACAGGGAATGCTGCTGATCAGTCGAGAACTGATAATTGACACTGGATTTAACAACATAGAAGTCACTGATGATTGCTATGGTTTGAATGTTTGTGTCCCCTCAAAATTCATAGGATGGAATTCTAACCCCAAGTCGATGGTATTAGAAAGTTGGGAGGACATTAGTCATGAGTTGGTATCAGTGCTAGCTCACCCCTCCCACCATGTGAGCATATAGCATAAAGGCACTGGTCTCTGAAGCAGGAAGCAGACCCTTAGCAGATACTGGATTTGTTGGCACTATGGTCTTAGACTTCTCAGTCTCTGTGAGAAATACATTTCTGTTCTTTATAAGGTACAAAGCCTATGATACTTTGTCATAGCAATCCATATGAACTAAGATGATGAGCTTGAAAAGAGGAGGTTGGTAGAGAAATGGAGAATGGGGGAAGAAGCCTAATTAGAAGAGTTCTGGAGACAAGAGGAGAAGAAAACTTGAGGCCAATTAATTTAAGTAGAGTTTTGTTTTTCTTAAGGAGATTTGCTATGAAAGAAAAGGGAGAAATGAGGATGATAATTAGATTAAAATGAGTTCATTTTTTTACAATGGAATTTTTTTTTTTTTGGATACTGGGGATTGAGATATCTAGGGGAATTCTACCTCTGAGTTAAGTCACTGAGGGTCTTGCTAAGTTGCTGAAACTGGCTTCGGACCTGTGATCCTACTGTCTCAGCCTCCCAAGTACTCAGATTACAGGTGTGTGCCACCATGCCTGGCTAAGATGAGCGAAGTTTATATAAATGGGAATGACCCAATAAAAAAGAAAATTGCCATTCAGGTGAGAGAAGAGGAAATGGCTAGTGTAGCTTGTTTTTAGCAGGCAAGAAAGGATGGTGTCAAGTAGATGGTGGTGAGGGATTGGCCAGGTTAGGAGAGAATTCTATGCACTCTTCTCACATTTTTGTGTGTCTTGAGAGTAAAGTCACTTATTGCCTTTCTAGTCTGGACTATTTTTTTAAGGATATCTGTATAGCAAAGCACCTTAGAAGTTTGTATCTATCTCCTTTTGGAGAGAAGGCAGGTTGGCTTTCTGTTGAGTATAGTAAACATAATGACTCCCACTGAAGCAAAGTCCAGAGGTTGTTCATATCCCATTATAAAATATCTAGGCTCCCTAAGCTTGGAATTCCTCTCATGTAATGCAACTCTATGTAGATGTAACTTGTTCCCTAACATATAGACCTGTAGAACTGGGGCTAAGGGAACTATGTTAGCCAGGGTTCTCTAGAGAATCAGACCCAATGAATATCTTTATCTCTTTTTTATAAGAAAATGGGCCACACAGTTATGGAGGCTAAGAAATACAAGTTCTGCAGTTGACAAGCTACAGACCCAAGAAAACTCAACAGTACAGTTCTAGTCTGAAGGCAAAAGAAGATCTGTGTTCCAGTTTGAAGGCAGTAAGGCAGAGAGAGAATTATTTGTGGCTCAGCCTTTTTTTATGTTCAGGCATTCAACAGATTAGATGAGACTTACTTACATCGGGAGGGCTACCTGCTTTAGACAGTCTACAAATTCAAATGTTAATCTCCAGAAATACCTTCAGAAACACACCCAGAATAATGCTTAAGCAAATATCTTGCCCCCCTGTGGCATAGTGAAGTTGACACATAGAGATTAACTATCACAGGAATCATCACAAGGAAATGACCATGCACTCTTAGAATCACTACTGCAATTTCTAAGAGTAATAACCTGTCCTTTGTATATGGCCTAGAACTCTCATGGCTTTTGGTAAACTAACTATCCAGGCTGGAAGTAATAAAAACTCAGATTCCCTGGACATGGTGGTACACATCTATAGTCTCAGTACTTGTGAGGCTGAGACAGTTATTCCAGGTTAAAGACCAGCATCAACAATTTAGAAAAACTCTGTTTCAAAATAAAAAATAAAAGGGGTGGAAATGTAGCTTGGAAGTAGAATGCCCTTAGGTAGAATACCGCTCAGACCCTTAGTAACTCTTCACAAATCATATCTGGGAACCTGGTCCATGTATTATGTTAACAGAAGGGTAAGTGGGGCTTATGGATATAGGTTCAGGTAGTTGGCTGCAATAATGAGATAATGGTAATTATCTCAGTTAAATTGGAAGCAAGGAACATAGCAATAATGGAAAAGCAACTGTTGATCTCCTTAAAGTATAAGAGGACATGAAACAATTGTTAAGCAAAGCATGAATGTGAACACACCACAGAAACATAACATCATGTTATCACAACAGTAAGGCTTCCCTGTTTATCAAGTTAAGAAGATGCTGGGCAGTATAGCTACTGTGACTAGTTCAGCAGCAGTTGTGTTTACATTCAAGCACAGACTCAGGTGTGGAGGGTGGAGAAAGCCAGGGAGAGGCAAGGGAGCTAAGACCCTGGTAAGAGAACAATGTGACATTTAATCTGGCTAAGAGGGCAGTGCAGGCCTCAGTTGGGGGGAGTGATGGGTGGTGCAATCAAGGGATTGTAGATCTCATTCTCAGATTAATCAATGTAATTTGGGTTTGTGATACTAGAAGAAGTGACTGGAAAGATTATTCTGGTTTTCTATAATACTAGCTATTCCTCCTAGCATGTGTCATCTAAAGTCTGCTATTTTATTCACATTTTGATTTTTTTCTAAGTATTTTGTTCAAAACAAGATAGTAGAGTTTACTCCATTCTCTATGAGGATGCCAGTACTAAAAAGACAAATGAAATCAGTTGTGTGCCATGTTTTTAAAAAAGTCATGTTGGTTTCTAGTCATCACTTCATTCTTTTTATCATACTCAAATATCTGTGGAGTATCTCTTTTGGCATGTTCCTGACTTTTGATACTAGCTTTATAGAACTATTATTTAGAAAATCAGATCAGTGACTTTCAGATGTTTTCAGATGGTGTACCTTACATATAAAATATGTTAATGAATTTGTATCCAAACATATGTTTAGTTATGCATGTCATGATTTGGACCTGGAATGCTGGCCAAAGGCTCAAATGTTGTGGACATGGTCATGATGCAAAAGTGTTGAGAGGTGGGGCCTTTGGGAATGTGATTGGACAATAAGGGCTCTAACCTCTTCAGTGATTAATCCATTGATGGATGTATAATTTGATGCATCATTTAAAACTGGTGGAAGCTATACAAATTAAAGTCCAATATGAGGAAGTAGGTCATGGAGGATGTCCTAGAAGGGTATATCTTGTTTCTGCCCTTTTCTCCTTCTCTCTCTGCTTCCAAGCTGCCATGAGATGAAATACTCTGCTTTGCCACACTGTGTTCTGCTTAACACAAGCCCACAGCAATGGAGCCAAGAGACTAAGGACTATGAAACCATAAGCCAAAGAATTCTGTCTTCCTTTGAGCAGAATTTATCAGTATTTTTTCATAGTGATGAAAAGCTAACACAATGTATAAAGTAACTGTATTAAATGCAATATAATAAAATATAAATATGACAAACATATTATGAAACTTGCCCAATTGTTCAAAATCGAAAAAGAATGAAGTTGCATGCCACATTAATTTATTCTTTTCTTTTTTTTTCAGTGTGAAACTTTTTCAGATTTTAACAATTATATTTCAGTCAATATTAGTATGCTATAAGTACTTATTTTTTGTACTGGGGGTTGAACCCAGGGACCATCTGTCTCTGAACTACACCCCCAGCCCTTTCTATTTTGAAACAGGGAGGGCCTTATTAAGTTCCTGAGCCTGGCCTCAAACCTTTGATGCTCCTGTCTCAGCCTCTCAAATACTGTGATTATAGGCATGTGCCACCACACTCGGCTACACTATAAGTACTTCTAATATTTTTTTTGAAAGTAGTAGATCTGATGTTACTACCATTGACCTTTAACTTTTATCTGATGAAAAAAATTGCTCAAAGAAGAACAGAGAGTGTATCATTGTCACTTTCTAATTATTGAGTTATACTTGTGTTAAGAGGATTACCTTCAATTTGTGTGCTCCTTTGCAAAAGTCTCTAAATCTCTTGCTCAGTTTGGGTGGGTGATTTTCATTAAACTCTACAATGTAATCTGTCAATATGCTTAACTGGTGTGCTTAAATTTCAATAATTCAGATGGGAGGAAAAGCCACCAGTCTTTTTGAACTCCCACTGTTCCAGCTAGATGTCTTGATGAACTATGCAGCACATAGAGTTGTCGTACATTTGGGCTCAATGAGGACGCTCATGCCAATTTGTATCTTGTATGTTAGTATTACTTTATAATGCTATTTTTCATAGGATAAAAACATCAAAACCTCAAGGGACATTCTAATTTTTTTGAGGTACTGGGATGGAACCTGGGGGCATTCTACCTCTGAGCTACAGCCCCAGCCCTATTTTTTTTATTCTTCATTTTGAAACAGGGTCTTACTAAGTTGCGGAGGGCCTCATTAAGCAGCTGAGGCTGGCCACAAACCCAGATCCTCCGATCTCAGCCTCCCAAATGCTGGAATTACAAATGTGTGCCACCACGCCCGGCTACATTCTAATATTTTACTTCCAATCTTAGTGAATTATCTCATCCCCACCCCACCCCAACATACACCATTGTCTTTATCATCTTATTCTGTCAAATCTACTGGAGAATAAACTACATTTTCACTGTTCTATTTGCCACATTCTTCATAAGAACTAACATATATTATGTGTTCAATAAATATTTGGTAAATGAACAAAGTCCTATCCCCCCTGATTTAAAAATTAGGAATCTATTTCCAGTATTTAATGCACTTTTGTCTTTTATGTTTTCTCACAGTAGTTATAATTCATATCTTCTTATTTTATCATCATCCTGAAATTGTATATGACTACACCTTACCCCATGCAGAACTTTACTTAAAAATTACAGTCAGACTCTATTTTTAAATGATCTCTTTCATGTTTGATAGCTGGCTATCCTTCTGTTGTGTTTTGTTCTAGTACTCTAACATTTTCGTTTGTAAAAATTAATATCATTTTATTGGTGCATTATAATTATACATTATAGTGAGGTTCAAGGTGATACAAATATACATGCACATAGCATTTGGTATGATTCCCTCAGAATCCTCCCTTCTTCCTATACATGATAGTGAGATTGTAGTGATGCCTTCATATATGGATATAGATTATAGATTGCTTGCTTGCTTTCTTTGTTTCTTTTCTTTTTTTTTTTTTTTTTTTTGTGGACCAAGGTTTGAACTCTGGAGCATTCTATCTCTGAACTACTTCCTCAGCCCTATTTTACTTCATTTTTGAAACAGTTTCACTAAGAGGCCTAGGGCCTGGATAATTTGCTGAATCTGCCCTTGAACTTGTGATCTTCTTGACTCAGCCTCCCCAGTACTGGGATTATAGGCATGCACTACCGCACCCTGCTGATATAGCAATATTTGAACTGTTTTCTTCATCAAGCCTCTTCTCTCCCTCCTCTCCTCCCTCCCCCAATCCTCTTCCACTATTCTATTGATCTCTCCTCATTTATCTGAAGTCCCTTCTCTTTTCTTTCTAGCTTTTGCATATGGGAGAAAACATATAACCCTTAACTTTCTGAGATTGGCTGATCTCACTTAGTTTAATATTCTCTGTTTCCATCTATTTTCCTATAAATGACATAACTTTTTTCATCTTTATGCCCAAGTAAAATTCTATTGTATGTACATACCACATTTTTTTTTATCCATTCAATTGTTGCTGGACATCAAGGTTAGTTTCAAAATTTGGCTATTGTGAATTGTGTTGCAATAAACATGGATATACATGTATCACTAGAGTATTTTGATTTTAATTACTTTGGAAAGATACTAAGCAATGGTATAGCTGGGTCATTTGGTGGTTCCATTCCTAGTATTTTGAGGAACCTCCATACTGATCTCTATAGTGGTTGGACTAATTTGCAGTTCCACCAGCACTGTATAAGAGTTCCTATTTCCTCACATCCTCATCAGCATTTTCTGCTTTTTTTTCTTGATAATTACCATTCTAAATGGAGTAAGATGAATTCTCAGTATAGTTTTGATTTGCATTTTCCTGATTGCTAATGACGTTGAACATTTTTTCATATATTTATTGTTCATTTGCATTTCTTCTTTTGAAAAGTGTCTATTCAGTTCAATTGTCCATTTTAGGTTGAATTGCTTATTAGTGTTAATTTTTTGAGTTCTTTGTATATTCTAGATATTTGTTCTCCTTCAGAGGAATAGCTGGCAAAGATTTTTTCCCCATTCTGTAGTCTCTCTCTTCAGGCTCTTAGTTGTTTTATTTGTTACACAGAATTTTTTTTAAAAAGGCAATGTATTTTCACTGCATATATGAAATAATTTAATATACTCATCAAATTACATAACTATAAATATGCATCCATTACTTGTTATGATTCCAAGGAATAAGGTTAGGTACTTTTTTCTTTACTACCTCCCTGATCCCTAAACCCTACTCTCAGGATTTCTAGAGCTATCTGAGAAATGGGCAGCCATGAGTTGACAACCTTCTTGCTAACATTGCTTTTGTACCACAGAAAAAGGAATATAATTTACATAAAATACATTTGCTGAAATTCCTGAAGGTCTGGGCATTTCACTCCTTAACCTATGTGTCTCATATTAACTGGTATTTGCTAAAGATGTAAGACATCTCTTGGAATTATTTCCTTTCACTCTTTACTACACTTCTCCCCCCCATTCCTCCAATGTCTGCAGACATTTTTACAATATACCTTTAATTGTGTTGCATGTTGCCTTAGGTAATTTTGGAAATTGTCATTCAGGTTTTTTAAATTTTAATACAGGAAAGAGGAAACAAAAAATGAGGATGTGTCAGGTAGTTCTATTATTTTCCTTTGTATCATGGTATTGGGTTTCTCTTCCAAGGTTTTCGTCTATTAAGAAAGTAGCTTTTTATCTCCTTCATTGTTCCTTTGTAATCACCATGCAGACCCTTAGATAAGTATTTTTCCTGTCATGTATGTTCCCGGGTACCCCTCCCCCCTTGATGACAACTAGGGGCTTGTCTGTCAGCGGAGGAGCAGTCTCTTTCCTTTACACTTTCATTATGTTTAGAGAAAAAATAAATTTCCCATTACTTTGTCAGAGCCTTGTGAACAACTTAAATCTGAGAAAAATACAACTTAGATTTCAGAGGGAGTTTATATTTCAACACTTCCAGTCATTTGACATTTCTCCTTTTCATTGAACAGTTCAGTGATGAAGGAGGGCTTGGAGGCCAACTCTTTGAACAAAATAGCTTGAACATTACTGTGGTTAATGTTCACATATGGTCATTCAGGCCTCTGGAAGTGTGGTTAGTTTACAACGTTCTTAAACAACTGTCTACTTCCAAGCAAGTATACCTCTTTTAGCACATTGTGACATATATTCTTGGAAGAATGAAGACAATTTTTGAAACTTGTGTTTTAATTTTAGTTTATTGAGATGGTAGGATTACAAAAGCCAAATTAAAAAGTAACTAATAATTGTAACAGAAGCTGGGATGAGACTATTTTTTTTTAAAGTAAAATTTATGCTTATGCCTCCCACCCTGTCTAAACATAGATGGAACTTGAGAACATTATGCTAAGTAAGATCAGCCAGTCTTAGAAAGTCAAGAGTTGTATGTTTTCTCTCATTTGTGGAAGATAGAGAGAAAATAGGAAAAAGAAAAAAAAAGGGGGACTTCAGATAAATGAAGAGAAAAGCTAGGAGAAGATTGGAAGGGGATTGGGGGAGGAAGAAGAGGAGAATGACAAAAGGAGACTTGAAGAAGGAAACAGATCAAATAATATTATGTTTATATATGAAGGTATCACTACCAGTCTCACCAACATGTACAGGTACAGGGAGGGAGGAGGTGGGACTGGGGTGGTATGTGGAGGGAAACACATCAAGTGATGTTACCATATAAAGTTAACAGTTCTGCCAGGTGTGGTGGCATATGCCTGTAATCCTAGTACTTGGGAGTCTGAGACAGGAGGATCATAGGCTCCAGGCTAGCTTCAGCAATTTAGTGAGACCCTCAGCAACTTAGTGAAACCCTATTTCAAAATAAAACAATAAAATAGAGTTAAGGGTGCAACTCAGAGATAGAATGCCCCTGGGTGCAGCCTCCAGTACCAAGCAGAGAAAAAAAGATATGACTTTGAATTTCATATGATGCATAATTACAGTACACCAATAAAACTACTTTAGAAATAAAATTAAACTTTTTAATTTTTTTCTGATTTTAAAAACAATGTATGTTGACTATAATAACTGAGAAATATAGAAAAAAGAAGAAAATTATCACTTATTACAAGATTTCCCTGACAGAAGTTTCTATGTTCTTGAAAAGCTTCTATAGCATGAGAAAGTTGAGTTTAATTTTTTGCACCATTTCCCATGTCTTTGGGGTTAATAGTTTATTCATGCTTCCTAGGTCTTGAATTCCTTTACTGAATTTTTTGTTTCTTAGAAACCCATGTTTTTATTGAAAATTTTATATTTTTATTTATTGCTGTAACTATAGTTAATTTATTTTATTATTTGGAGAATTTTGCTTATGTTATTCATTTGTATACATTCAAAATCTTCAATATCAAGTTTTCTTTTAAAATGTGTAACTTTCAGGCTGGTATGGTGATAGACACCTATAATTCTGGTACTTGGGAAGCTGAGACAGGAGGATCACAGGTTTTAGGACAGCCTCAGCAACTTAGAGAGACTCTCAGCAACCTAGTGAGAAACTATTTCAAAATAAAAAATAAAAAGGGCTGTGAGTGGGGTATAGTTCAGAGGTAAAATGCCCCTGTGTTTAATTGTTTAATTCCCAGTTACACACACACACACACACACACACACACACACACACACACACACACACAGTGTTACTTTCTGCCTTAGTTTATTACTTTTTAAATTTATTTTTATTTTTATTTTTTTTTGTGGTATGAGGATGGAACCCAGGTGCATTCTACCTCCAACCTACACCCCCAGTCCTATTAATTATTCTTTATTTTGAAACAGGGTCTCACTAAGTTGCAGAGAGCCTCACTAAGTAGCTGGCCACGAATCCAGATCCTCCAGTCTCAACCTCCCAAGTACTGGGATTACAAGTGTGTGCCACCACGCCCAGCTTTTGTTTATTTTTAAATTTTATTTTGTTCCTCACACTCCCATTCCGAGATATTGAATGAATTTCTATGTTCATTGAATTTTATTCTTTCTTATCGAATACTGAAAAATTTTAGGATTATTAATTCCCTCCAACCACAGGTTGGATTACATCCTTTATGCTTTGTTACATGACTTTTCTCATGCTGTTATTTTGTACAAAGACTGCAATAGCAATTGTACTTTTTTTTCTGATACCTGGACTAGATTTCCATAAACTCTTATGAGGTCTCATATGGCTGAGTGAAATAAAACTGCAGCTCTAGCTCCCTGTAAGGGGGAGATCCTCTCCTGAGACAGTGCTCCTATACTTCCTCACATTGTGGCAAATAGACAACAATAATGTGTGTACAGCTCCATAGGGTCAACAGTCCAGGTTGCTTCCAACAGCTGAAATGGCTGGTTTAGGAGTTCTGGAGTCCAAGGCCTCAAGGCCCTTACAGCTGTCCTTGGAATTAATAGAGATCAGTATCTCTGGTGCACCTGTAACTCATTCTTGAGAGACCAGTTGGGAAGTTCTACTCTGAGGGACAGTCAAGACCACTTTCATCATGCTTCACAGAATTGTTTATTTTCCTCAGGAAACATCAGAAGTCCAAGCCTCTACATTTATCTATTTCAGCTATTTTTTAATATTGAGGTTTAATTTACATATAATAGAATTCTTCCTCTTTAGTGTACTATTTTATGAAACTTAATGAACTCATAGAATCATGAAACCATCACCACAAGCAAGAGGTAGAATGATTTCATCTGTACAAGAAATTCCCAAGAATACCCCTCTTGAGTCTCTCCTCTTGCACTCTTGGGCCTTAAGCAATTACTGTTTTTTTTTTTTTCTATGATTTCATTTTTCATTCTACAATTTTATATACACAGATGCATACATTATGTATCCTTTTAAATGGGGCTCCTTCCACTTAGCAGAATGCATTTTAGATTCCATGTTGCTAAATGTATCAGTAGTTTGTTTCTCTTTGTAGGTGAGTAGTATTCCACTGAATGGATGTATCTGATCCAATGACCAGTTGAAGGACACTTGATCCAATGATCAACTGTAGGACATTTGAGTTGTTTGAGTAACCATGAATAGATCTGTTATGATTTCTATACTGTGTTTTGAGTAAATATAGCTTTATCTTGAATAACTGCAAAGAATATAGTGCTGCTACTTAATTTACAATGATTTATGTACTGCCATACATATTATATATTATGTAATATTATGTTACAAATTCATTCTTAAATAGACTGCCACAATAGCACAGAAATCCTACTATGATGTTCTAAGGAGCAAACTTCTAATTCTTCAGGTGTCTAAATTTCTCCAGGCTAAATCTCACATAAAGACCTCTTTCCTAATTGAAAAAACAGAAACCAATCAATGCAAAACATGTCATCTTCCCACTGCAATCTCAAATAATACTCACTTTTGCAGTCCCTTTTCTCATATTTCTGTCCAATTAAAAAGGAAGCCAGTCCTCCATCTACTTTCTAAAAGAGATTACCACAAGGCTGTTTTTATTTCTTTAATTCTTATTTATACCCTACTCAAATTTCATTACCACTCACACTATCCATTGGAATTACTCTCACCTAAAATTGTTTTTCTTTCTGTATTATGCTTTAGGATTTTAATAACTTAATTTCAGAGCTTAGGTCCATGATCCATCCATTTCAAGTTAATTTTTGTGTGAGGTAAGGCTCAAAGTTCATTTTGTATGCATGGATATCCAATTTTTCTTTCTGAATTTGTTGAAAGAGCCTTTCATCATTAAATTACCTTATCAACTTAGCTGAAAATTAGTTGACTATATCTGTGTGTATGTATTTCTAGATATGTTGTTCCTTTGTTCTATGTGTCTTCATGCCAACACTAAAGTCTGGATTATTATAATTTAATCATGTACATTTACTTCAATTCACATGCTTTAAGTATTCCAAACTTGCTCCATTTAAAAATAAAAGTTACATTTTAAAAGTTTTAGATTTACAGAATTATTGAGAGAATAGTGCAGACTGTTTCCCTATACTCCATACTCAGTCTTTCTCATTATTAGCATCTGACATTAGTATGGTACACTTGTCATAATTAATAAAATCATACTGATACATTATTATTAAAAAATGTCTCTACTTTATTCAGAGTCTTATCTTACCTGTTATGTCATTTTTTTCTGTTATAGGATCCCATACAGAAAACCATATAACATCTAGTAGTCTACTTATGTTGTCAAATAAGAAAGTAACTTCTCTATGTACTGACCTTGTATCCTGAGAAATTAGTATACTTGTTAATTAATTCAATTTTTTGCAGGTTTTTTGGGAGCTTTCTGCATGGAAATCTGTTGTCATTTTATTTATTATTTTCTAAAATATATACTTTTTATTTCATTTGCTTCATATACTAGCTAGAAATCTCAGTATTATGTTGAGTAGGAGTAGTAAGAGATGACATTGGATTGTTGCCTGTTCCCAATATTTTTTTTTCCTTTGGTGGTACTAGAGATTGAACCAAGGGCATTCTACCTTTGAGCCATACCACCTGTCCTATTTTATTTTTATTTTAAAACAAGTTCTTGCTAGGTTGCTGAGAGTCTTCTTAAGTTGCTGAGGCTGATCTCAAACCTGCAATCCTCCTTTCTCAGCCTTCCAAGTACTGGAATTACAGGTGTGAGCTTTATTCCCAGTCTTGTGGTGAAAGTGTCTGGTCTTTCACCACTAGATATAAAGCTTGTTTTACCCTTCTTGTAGATTTTCTTTATTGACTGAAGAAATTTATTGACTTTATTAGACCTACTATAACTTCCATTGACTTATATCGGCTAAGCAATAACAAAGCCTGTATAATTCCAAGAGAAAGACTATAGGACCACTCTCAGTGAGAAAAGTTTCAGAGAATGTGCAGTCATCTTTATTCCATCATGGTTAGCCACGAGCTGTAAATTGATTCTATTTTTTTTTTCATGGAAAATATACTAATTTTTCCTAAATCTCACAAACTTGTATCCTCTTGCAGTATTAACATGAAGTCTGAGATCTCATTCCATTTAAAACAAGTTCTGTTGTGTATTAGACTCCTTTATGTATGGTTTATCTGATTCTCTTGACCTTAAACTGTGAAGAACAGAAATGCATTTCTTCTTCACATGCAATATACAATGGTAATCTAGGTGTAGAATGATAGCAAAAAGTGGGAAAAACAGGAAACATATGACAATCTCTGACCCATAGTAATTTTGAAATCTAGCCAGGCACATGTGGCCATTTAAAAAACTAGATCCAGATGCTATTGTCTGGAAATGATGTTTGGTGCTTATTGGCTTCTTACCCTCATCTCTTGGTTCTGATGTTGGATTCATCTTTACTTTATGTAAAGAAAGCTCACACTTGTAGCTGAGCAGTTTTCTCAGCTTTATTTTTATCTATACAAAATTAGACATCAAATAGTTTTTCATCCTGTATTGTTATCTTTTTCTAGTCTAGCTCATATGATTCTTTGAGATGTTTTGTAGACTTTATGTGTATTAATTGACAATCTGTTCTAATAGACAGCACGACACCCACAAATATCCTCAAAATAGGCTCTTCTATATCTAGGATACTTTGTTACTCTGTGAAGCTAAGACAATGCTCTCAAGATTTTCATAGCCTGATTTAAAAAAAGATGTTCTACAGGGTTTGCCGAAGAGGTTTTTTTCTTTCTTTTTTTTTTCTTTTTTCTTCTTTTTTTTTAATCCCCAGTAGTCATTTTGTCTGGATGAAAGGATTCATGAAACACCAACTTTTGCTTCTCTGAGGTCTTAAAAAAGGGTTTTACACTTTCACCCTTTACTTCTTTACCCTCAGACCATGCTTTACAGAGAGAGACCTGCATTTGATCTTTTCTCTGAGTCTATTTCTTACTTGTAATTTTTGTTGGTTTGGAAAGATGTCCTGAGCTCTTAGTATTTTCTCCACATGATGCTAGAAAACTGAAGAATTTCTTCTTCAATTTGTCTCTTTAACCTTTCATTTTTGTCATAGGTAGCCAGAAGAATCTGTGCCTGCAAATCTCCTTAGCAAGACTTCTGAGATTGTGAGGTTCCTTTTCTATGTTCGGTATGGTATGGCTGTAAGCAGCAGAGGGATAACTGCTCTCTCTGTATGCATACCTTGACTACTCTGTCTATTGGCCTCCAGACATTTTCCTCATTGTCCTTCATGCTCTGATAGTCTCTCTGAGGCCATTCCAGGATTCACCAACAGTTCCTTCCAGCACCTGCCTACCACACAGCCACAGCAAATGCTCTAGGTTTTCAATTCTTTGCTATCACAGAACTATATTTTCAGGAACCAAATTCTGTCCTAGTTATCCATTGCTAAATAACAAAATACCCCAGGACTTAAAAGGTTAAAACAAGAAATGATTTAGTATATTTCATGATTTTGTGAGTTAGTATTTTTAGTAGGGTTTAGCCAGCCCATATGTCTTCTCTATATGTTATTGAATGGTGTCATTCAGTAGGATTCAGCGGGTGGATAGGATGGTCTTTGGGGTTAAGATTATTTTACAAACATGCTGATACCTTAGCAGCAGCATCTGACTTTCCCTGACCTGCCTGACTCCTCTACTTCTCCTTTGAACACAGCACTGATGGTAGCATGAAGGTCTCAGAGTAAATGGACTCAAAATAGCAAGATAAAACTCCCAAAGTATTCCAAGAGACAAGGAGTTCAGGATGGAGTCTTCTATGGCCTTGGACTGGAAACTGACTTGGGTGTATGTCCAGTATGTTATTTTAGAGCAGTCATAGAGCCTTTCCAGATTCAATGTTGGTGATTATAGAGCCATTTCTCTGTGGGAGGAGTCTAAAAGAATTTTTGGTTACCTCTAATCTGTCATACCTCTTATTTTTATTTTTCAATGTACTACAAAAAAACACAACTCTTGAACTATGTAAACATATTTCTTTTAGTAAATATTTGCAAACTTTTCTGGGTCTTGAAACTTGGTTATGAATTAATATTCATTCTGTTAGGAAAAACTTCTTTATTTAAAAGTTGAAAAACATCCTAAAAATTACATAATCTTGTTCCTAGGAATAACATGCCCTCATCGTTAAAGGATCAGAGGCTTCTATTCAGTATTAGTTCTATTATTTTTTCTTTTATAATTTTAGCTAAGCCTCTTGATTTCTTCAGTTGTAAAATGGAACCTTATAACTATCACATCTATATCAGGGCACTCTGGGGAATGCTATCAATGGAATGGCATGTCCTTTGGAACAAATCTGGAGCCATCTCAGACAAATTTTGTCCCATTTTCATGTCTATTTTTCAAGATTTTTGTGATAATAAAATATATCAATGAATATTCAAGAGTACAACATGTGAAATAGAGGTAAGATAGTGGTATACATCCAACATTTGGGGGATATTATTTTTTCTTTATTTAGGCTTCTAAAACTTTTAAAATCAGTTTTATGATCCTAAGTGTCTACTATTTTTCCTTAATTGAACAATTGTTATGATATATTTTAAGGTATTATGTTTTTATTCCACTCCCAGGGAAGTCTGAGGAGAGCTAATCCCACCCACGTTTGCACAGTACCCTTTACCACCTATTATAGCAGCTCATATCTTTTTAGTTGAACCTTTTCCCAACTAAGTAATATCAGGTCCTTTATGTCCCATCTTTATTCTTATTAGTATAGTTTGATATTCATTACACTGGCTCCTTAGTGGTTTTGAATTATAAATCTCAGGACAGTTTTCAAACTGATCACCCATTAAATAAAACTATCTTTTTACTTAACTACAAGTGAAAATCTTTAGCTTAGCACATACAAATTGAAACCATTCTAAAACTCTCTGATTCAGAATGGTTTGTCTTAAACAATCTTGAATATTCATCCTGATTTCTGAAGCCCAGAATATTTTGCCCAACTATGGCTTTATGTCTCATTTATTCAGTTATAGATTGTTTGGCTTCACAGTTTTATGCTTATACAATAGAATCAGCATGTGTGGAGGAATATCTCTGGGAATTCTAGGGTAATAGAAACATGGAAGAATGACTCTGAACTAAGACTTGCAGCCAACTGTTCTCCAAAATAAAACTACTCCTTGACGACAAGAAATTTCTTCTCTCTGGAAAATTGGGGTACCAGGCAGAAGCTCATTCACTGACTAGAAATCAAGTGGGAGGGAACTTAGGGGACAAGGTCACATTGAGCCTAATAATTCCTTTGACTCAGTTAGCTTTCGAGCAACAATTTGACTCAATCCACGACTCTTTATGGTCTCACACTATAGGTTCAGTATCAGGCCTTAATTTGGAGTTCAAGAGAGATATATCACATGAGATAAATGCAATCTCTGTGTTCAAAAACTATACAATATACTTAAAAATGTGGTGAAGTTTGCCAAATGTTCAATAAATGGAAATGAGTACTTAAAAAGTTCAATAAGAATATGAAGAGGAAGAGTGGGCTAGCAGGTATGAAAAGTTCAGGTGAACTTCTTCAGAGCAAGGAATATGCTGAGTTATGCATATGCTTAGATAGAAGAATATCACTGAGGTAGTAGTAAAGGAAGATCGAAATATGCTATCATGTTAGACTATAAAATGAATACTTATATGACAATAGAAAACTGCTACAAGATGATATTTAGAAACCACAACATAGACTCTATCTTTCCAGAGTTTGATGTACTCTTGTCATTAATAATTTAATGCTGTATATTACTTTAACCTCTTGTGAATTTTGTTTGAAATATTACTTTATTTTAGCACACATTTCTCTTGCTTCTATAGAGGAATTTTCTCTAGCTAATTTAAAATATTATCTCTAGTAGATTTAAAATATTTTCTTGTGGATTACTAAAACTATCAGTGGTGCCTGCTTAAGTGACATCAGTCTAAATGAGGGAACTGTCTGCTTTACATATAGTGTCAGCAATAGACTTACGGATACTGTGAGTCATGAGTTTCCACTATAGTACTAAGAGCTGGAACTATAAGCACTCTTTTCCTATTTTTTAAACTATGGTATTGCATTTTTTCCCAAAAGAACAATAATTAAAGAAACACTCCATAGTGCATAGTTTCATGGCTATTATTTGGGAGAGAGTTGTTTTGATAAATCCTTTATCAGTAATTTTAATTATAAGAATCACTTATGTAAAAGTAATTGTAATATTCATGACAGACTGTTCATTATTTTCATTTTGTAGAAGTTGCATTACATGAGGTGAAAGAGACTTTTCATTCTCTGATCTCCTTTTCTTTGTATTTCCTTATGTCTGCAACAAATTTTATGTAATTACATTTTTACTATATAAGATATTCAAAGTTGATCAAATGGAAATTCAAAGTCATCAAAGGTTTAAAAACTGAAACTTTAAAATTTCAGCTAGTCATCTTTGATATTAAGAAAATCATCCAAAACAATAGAATTCTTTGAATTGATATAATTAAACTGTGAATTAGATACATTTTTATTCATTAAATATGATGCTATTTAGCACTTTGTCCTGAGACAATAAAGCTATTGTTATTGTAATAACAATGCTTCCTCAATGAAAAAATGTACATTATGGTTGAATTATTGCCAGTTATATAAGACTCTCTGCTTATTGCACATTTCAATTAAAAAAAATTATATGTGTTACTGGGGATTGAACCCAGCAGGGATTCTACATCTGAGCTATGCCTGCAGCCCGATTTTAGCCTAATTTTGAAATAGGCTCTTGCTAAATTACTGCATACTGGCCTCAAACCTGTGATCCTCTCGTCTCAGCCTCCCAAGTACTGAGATTACAGATGTTTGTTACCTTACTGGGCTACATTTTCATTTTTAATGTTAAAGTTAAAATAATCTATTTTCTAACTACTTACATTCATCATGTTTGGACATAGAGAACTAACCTTCCAACTTTTGATATCTTTCTTTGAAGACTTTTTTTTTTTTTTTTTCACGATACTGGGAATTGAACCCAATATGTATGCTAGACACTGAGCTATACCCGTAGCCTTATAATTTCTTAAAGTCTTTCAAAATAAGAAAGTTCTAAATCCTTAGCCTTTTATCTATTTATAACATGGATTAAAATATTTTATATTTCAAATAATGAGTTTTGATTACTTTTTTTTCAGGGTGGGGGGAGTGTACTGGGGATTGAACCCAGAGGCATTTTACCTCCAGCTACATCCCTAACCCTTTTTAAATTTTTTTATTTTAATCTTGAAACTAGATCACACTAAGTGGCTGAGTGTCTTGCTAAGTTGCTGACACTGGCCTCAAATCTGTGGCCCTCCTGCCTCAGCCTTTCAAGTAATGAGACTCCAGGTGTGTGCCACTGCACTTGGCTTGATCACATTTATTTTACATAATGTTATTAGTTATCATACACCTCAATAATATTTTAGTTCAAATCTTTGCTTTTTGCCTATACTGTTACATTTTATATACTTTTATTTTAATAAATTTCATAGTCCCATAATCAAATCATGTTTGCATTTTTTTCTTTTTCCTTTTTTATAGTAATAGTGATCAACTGTACTTTACCACACTGAGCCACACCCCAGCCTTGCAACTTTTATTTAACAAGTGTTTAATTGATTTTTCATTAGTAGATCTATGTATCTTTAATGTTTTAATAATATAGCTCTGATTTGCTCTATTTTAATTTTCCCATCAAATTACTCACAATTCAGGTGGTATTACCATTTTATAATTTGTTAAAATATTATTTCTACAAAAAATGACTTTAATAGTGTTTTGGCGAGAATGTGCAGAAATGAGAAACCTTGTATACTGTTGTTTGAAATGTAAATTAGTCTAACCATCATGGAAAACAATATGGAGTTTCCTCAAAAAATTAAAAAATAAAATTATTGAATGTGGATCTAAAATTAAAGAACACAAACAACAACAAATGCTGGCAAGGGTGTGGAGAAGTGGGAACCCTAATACACTGCTGGTGTGATTGCAAATTAGTGCAACCACTTTGGAAAACAATATGGAGGATCTTTAGATGAATGGGAATGAACCTACCATATGATCCAGCAATACCACTTATGGGTATCTACCCAAAAGAATGGAAACCAAGCTATCAGACCAACACATGTGTATCTATGTTTATAGCTGCACAGTTTACAATTGCCAAACTATGGAACCAGCCAAGACGTCCATCAACAGATGAGTGGATTACAAAACTGGGATATGTACACAATGGAATTTTACTCAGCCATAAAGAAGAACAAAATCATGTTATTTGCAGGGAAATGGATGGAACTGGAAAACATTGTTAAGTGAGATTAGTCATCCACAAAACAGTAAAATTCGTATGCTCTCCCTAATATGTGGAAGCTAGGGAGAAAATGGGACATAAGAGGGACTCCAGAGGAAGAAGGAGAAACCTTAGATGAGCAAAGAATTTGACTTAACAGAAGGTGATGGAGTGAGGAGGGACACCCTAATGCACATGATGTACTTTCATGAACATATCAAAATCAATCATTAAACTGAACGTGAGAAGGAGGGAGGGGGAGAGAGTGGGGCAGGAATTGGGGAAGGGTCAAATGAGAAATGTGTGCATGTATGCCTTTTTCAGCTTGTACCTAACAAAGATGTATGATTACAGTGCACCAATTAAAAAATAAAAATAAATTAAAAAAGGAAAAAAATGACTTTAAAATGCTGTGTCCATTGTAATAGTGATCACAGCTTTGTCAAAGGACCCAGGAGATAAAGGATGGTTTTCTCTCACTATTGACAGCACCCATTGGATCTTGGTCATTTTATTTAGTATTTTTGAAGTTTAGTGGACAATTTGTAAAAGGGTGGCACTAGTATCAAATTGTTAAAAAGTGAGAAAGGCTCCTGAGGCACATTCTTGTTCTAAGAATTATATGATCATTTCCTTCTTGGTATGGGACATTTAAATTTTAAATGTTTTTGGATAGAATCAGGATTTTTACTATGAGACTCTTGATAGCTAATCTCTGTTTAGAAAAATTTGGTTGGCATCCTCTATTTATTCCTACCCTATTTTATGTTTATTGCATGTTTATACAATATCTGATATAAAATTGTTGAGATGTGGCTGGAAATAATTCCAGTAAAGAAGTCGAGTGTAAACAGATTGTGAAAGCAATAGTCATTGTGAAAGAATAGGCATTAAGTGAAGAAGATGAAATCTATTAGCTCTACCACACTGCTAAGGCAAGATCTCATCCAAGCAATGTTCTCAACATTATATTGGGTCTTTTAGTTTTTCAGTGACAGTGGGATAAGAGTGAGGGAAAAAGATGCAAGAGAGACTAACATTTAGCTCAAGGCTTGGATGTAGTTCTTTACCAGAATATTGGAGAATATCTTTTATTTCACTGTACAGATAATATTTTTAGATAGCTAATATACTATTTGTTAGTGCTGGCCACTATGGAAAGTGGTATTCTAACCACAGGTTGATAAGGACCCACTAATGACATCTCTGTGACCTCCTACCAATTCTACTTCAGGCTCACGAAGTATTTTTCCCTCAATATTGCTTAAGAAAAGGAACACTGGAAGTGAGTGTGGTGGTATACATCTCTAACCCCAGTACTTGGGAGGCTGAGATGGGAGGACTGCATGTTCAAGGACAGCCTCAGCAGCATAGTGAGACTCTCAGCACGTGAGACCCTATTTCAAAATAAAATGAAAGGGATTGGGGTTGTGGTTCAGAGGCAGAATGCCCCTGGGTTCAATACCAAACAAAACAAAAACAACAAATGTAAGAGAACATGATGTTATGGGGTGTTGTGGTTTGAATCTGGAATGTTCCCCCAAAACTCATGTGTTGAATACTTCGTCCCAGATGGAGCAACGATACTCTGAGGTGGAGCTTTTGTGAAGCCAAGAGATCCTGAGGGCCTCTGACCTCATCAGTTAGAGTAATCTGTTCAGTGATTAGAATTTGAATGGTTTACTGGAAGGAGGTGGAAACTGTAGGCAGGTGGGGTATGGTTGGAGGAAGTAGGTCACTGGTGACGTGCCCTTGAGAACTGTACATCGTCCCTTGCCCTTTCTCTTTCCTTCTTGTTCTGATCAGATCATACCTTCTCCTTCCATTGGCTTCCAGAACAGCTTTTCTCTGCCACACCCTCCTGCCATGATATTCTGTTTCACCTTAGTTACAAAGCAATGAACCTGGCCTACCATGGATTGAAACTGCTGACATCATGAGCCCAAACTAAGTTGTTTGTTTGTGTCAAATATTTTAGTCACAGTGGTGAAAGCTGATTAGCACAATTGGATATTATTAAATGTTTCCTAACACTGAGATATGGCATATTTTGCATCAAAATATAAATTACAATGTATATATTATAATCACGTGTGATATTGACTTCAGTTGTAATTCTCAGTAGCATGCATTTTGGGAATAGGCAGTACAGAGTTACATTCAACACCATTTAATAGTACTTTGCTAAAGTCTCAATGCATCATCCAAAGATGCATGTGTTAGAGATTTGATCCAAGGGAGGCACTTTTGAGTGTTGATGTGGCCATTTTGGAGGTGGACACTTAGAGAAGGTCCTTATATCATTGGGCATGTGCTCTCAAAGGGATTTGTATGATTATAGTCTCACCTCTTTCTGTTTTCTTGATCCTGATGTGAGAAGTTCACTCTGTCATGTGTTTCCTGCTATTGCCATCTGGCATACCCACCAGTGGCCCAAAGTGACAGTATGACTCTCTCTCAAACTGGAACCCCCAGAACTATAAGCTAAATAAACCTTTCCTCTTATAAAGTTAATTGACTCCAGCATTTCATTATACTAATGCAAAGCTGACTAATACATACTTCAGTTAGTCCCAGGAGTCTTGTAGGGAAATAAAACCCTAGATTTTAGAGATTAGGCATAGAGCAAATTTCCATGGGTAAAAAACCAAAAACCAAAAAAAAAACCAACTAAACAAAATTGTGTGAATGAGTGAGACTACCAGGAAAGTAGAATGAAACAAAATTTCAAGAAAGGAAGAACTGTGTATGGGAAATGTTTGAAATGAGAGAACACAGTGTGGTCAATGTATATGGTATTGCAAAGTTAGAATGAGGGAAAGGAGCCAGGCATGGTGGCACACACTTGTAATCCCAGCATTCGGGAGGCTGAGACCGGAGGATCCGGGTTCGTGGCCAGCCTCAGCTACCTAGTGAGGCACTCCGCAACTTAGTGAGACCCGGTTTCAAAATAAAGAATAACTACAAAAAGCTGAAAAAAGAAATCGACGAAGACCTTAGAAGATGGAAAAATATACCATGCTCTTGGATAGGCAGAATAAATATCATCAAAATGGCCATCCTCCCAAAAGTAATCTACAAATTCAATGCAATACCCATGAAATTACCAAGGTCACTCCTCACAGACATAGAAAAATCAGTCCTTAAATTCATCTGGAAAAACAAAAAGCCCAGGATAGCCAAAGTAGTTCTTAGTAACAAGAACCATGCAGGAGGTATCACAATACCTGACTTCAAACTTTACTACAAAGCCACAGTAATAAAAACAGCATGGTATTGGCACAAAAACAGACACACAGACCAATGGAGTAGAATAGAAGATTCAGAAACAGACCCACGTGCTTACAGTCAACTGATTTTTGACAAAGGAGCCAAAAACATACACTGGAAAAAAGATAGCCTCTTTAACAAATGGTGTTGGCAAAACTGGTTAACCATATGTAGGAAAATGGAAATAACCCCCACTTTCTCACCCTGCACAAGAGTCAATTCCAAATGGATCAGACACCTGGAAGTCAGGCCAGAGACCTTGCAGCTACTTCAAGAGGGCATAGGACCAACACTTGAACACATAGGCACAGATAAAAACTTTCTCAAAAAGACCTCAAAAGCACAAGCAACTCAAAGGAAGATCAATACATGGGATTGCATTAAACTGAAGAGCTTCTGTGCAGCAAAGGAAACTATCAAGAACCTCAACAGAAAACCCACAGAGTGGGAGAAAATTTTTGCCAGCTACTCTTCTGATAGAGGACTAATATCTAGGATATACAGAGAACTCAAGAAACTCACAGCTAAGAAAACAAATAACCCAATCAAAAAATGGGAAAAGGATCTAAATAGATACTTCACAAAAGAAGAAATACAAATGGCCAATAAATGTATGAGGAAATGTTCCACATCATTAGCAATCAGAGAGATGCAAATCAAAACTACCTTGAGATTTCACCTAATTCCAATCAGAATGGCAACTATCAAGAACACAAACAACAACAAATGCTGTCGGGGTGTGGAGAAGTGGGAACCCTAATACATTGTTGGTGGGATTGCAAATTAGTGCAACCACTTTGGAAGACAGTATGGAGGATCCTCAGAC
>PVLC010023296.1:0-25809 GCA_004027655.1 Graphiurus murinus
CGGTACTGGGGATTGAACTCAGGGGCATTCTACCTCCGAGCTATACCCCCAGCCCTATTTTTTATTCTTTATTTTGAAACCGAGTCTCACTAAGTTGCAGAGTGCCTCACTAGGTAGCTGAGGCTGGCCGCGAACCTGGATCCTCTGGTCTCAGCCTCCCGAATGCTGGGATTACAAGCGTGCGCCACCACGCCCGGCTAAAGATACCTATTTTGATCACTTAAATCATCATTTTTTTGTTGAACCCAGGGGCAGTCTACCTCCAAGCTACACCTCCAGCCCTATTTTTTAATTTTTATTTTGAAATAGGGTCTCACTAGGCTGATGAGAGTCTCACTACTTGCTGAGACTGTCCTCAAACCTGAGATCCTCCTGTCTCAGCCTCCCAAGTACTGGGATTACAAGTGTGCACCACCACATCCAGCTAAATTATCATCTTAAACTACGATTTCTGTGTGAATCTTGCCACTGGTAAGGGTTTTGTGAGACTTAAAATACAAATATAAACACTAGAATTAAAATTTTTTAACTCTATATCCTACATTAGTAAATGTATTATAAGCCGGGAGTGATGGCGTACGCTTGTAATCCCAGCATTTGGGAGGCTGAGACCGGAGGATCTGGATTCGAGGCCAGCCTCAGCTACCTAGTGAGGCATTCCGCAACTTAGTGAGACCCTGTTTCAAAATAAAGAATAAAAAATAGGGCTGGGGGTATAGCTCGGAGGTAGAATGCCCCTGAGTTCAATCCCCAGTACCGCCAAAAAAAAAAAAAGTATTATTCACTATTATTTATAAATTAGAAAATTATAGGCACTATCGAGGCACTAAGCAAGGAAAAAATCAGAAACAGCAAAGTAAACAGAATTCTACCCAATTTAAATCTCATTCTAAATTAACCATAATCATAAAAAAACGAGCTAGAGTGGCTACTTCACATTCAGAGAAATTTGTCAGGAATTTGTCTAGCTTTGGCCTTCTCCAACCACTGACTCTATGCATATGAAATTACTCTGGGCTAAGCTGCCTTATGTTCTTATCAGCTACTAGTGCTTTCAGGGAAGCCTTAGCCAGAGCTGATCTATACTTTAGTAATGTCACAAGAGTCAGGGATAAGGGCTACTATTTTCTGATGAGAATAGTTTTTGGCCTTCATCATTTTTTGCTTTGTTCCTTAATACCACCTTTGTTTGTATGAGATGCAGGTCTTTCTGCTACAGAGAACAGGAAGCTTTCTCTTATGGATAAATGATACATTTTACTATCATTTCCCAGGAATGACTTTGACAGGAATGACTTTTTCCCTAGCTGTTGTCAGAAAGGAGGACCCTAAGAGAACTATTAAGAAAGACCTAAATAAGCTAGTAAGAGAAACCTGAATGAACTATTCTAAAACAAGCTCTTATTTTTGATAGAAAAACCTGTTTTTTCCTGGATTATAGAAAACTCATATCCCCTCTCAATTGGTTAACTTTAGTTGTATGTTTTATAAATCTTAAAAGTTAGGGCAGAAAAATCAAATTGTTCAGAGCTACATACTTTAAGGGTGCTGCTATCCCCCCCGTCCCCCTTAGCTAAGGCTTCCCCGAAAATTATCCTGACTAAAACTACTGGGGTTAAGTTACATGGGGCAGAACAACTTAGATTTCTAGTCATTTGTCTACTTGGATATCAGAACAGATTCAAAGCCACTTCTGGGAAAAATTCTGGTCCCCCTGTGGGTATTCACTTAGTTGAACTGAACTTTTTGTTAAGTTCCTCACCTTTCACATATTTTCCCCCTTCATTTTTTTTCATTTAATTAGTGTTAATTCATTCAAAAACTGTCCTGTAGAACATCTATCAGGGACCACACATGGTGCCGAGTACTTTGTGTGTAGAGGGTAAGTGAACTGACATGAATCTTTTACCTTTGCAGAAGGGGTGTCTATTAGTACCAGCCAGGACAAGTATGACCTCAGGTTCAGGGACATTCTATACTTAGAAGCAGTTTGACAAAAACAGTGTTATGGTAGGTTTTTGGAAGTTCATTTTCCTCCAGTATTTTAAAATCTGCCTCTTAGCTGGGCATGATGGTGCATGCCTATAATCCCAGTACTTGGGAGGCTGAGACAGGAGGACAATAGGTTCAAGGTCAGCCTCAGCAATGTCGCCAGACTCTTGGCAAGAACTTGTTTCAAAACAAAAAATGAAAATGGGGGTGTAGCTCAGAAGTAGCAGGCCCCTGGGTTCATACAGTAGAACCACAAAAAAAAAAAAAAAAAAAAAAAAAAAAAAAAAAAAAAAAAAAAAGCCGGGTGTGGTGGCGCACGCTTGTAATCCCTGCATTTGGGAGGCTGAGACCAGAGGATCTGGGTTCGCGGCCAGCCTCAGCTGCTTAGTGAGGCACTCTGCAACTTAGTAAGACCCTGTTTCAAAATAAAGACTAAAAAATAGGGCTGGGGGGTATAGCTCGGAGGTAGAATGCCCCTGAGTTCAATTCCCAGTACCACAAAAAACAAAAAACCCACAAATGGACTTACACCAATATTTGGTAGAGCTGCTTTTATTCAACTGAGTCTTAGAATGATGGCACTGACTTACATTAAGAATGCTATATGACAAAATTTTGTTCTTTTTGCCTGAGTAAAACTTCATTATGCATATATGCTACATTTTCTTATGTATTTATCTGCTGACAGACACTTAGGTTGGACTCATAATTGTCTATTATAAATTCTGCGGCAATAAACATGGGTATGCACATATCACTATAGTATTCTGACTTTAATTCTTTGGGAAAGATGGCAAGGAGTGGTATACTTGGGTCATATGATGGTTCCATTCCCTAGCCTTTTTTGGGGGGTGGTGTGTGTGTGTGTGTGTGTGTGTGTGTGTGTGTGTGTGTGTGTGTGTGTGTGTAAGTAGCGGTATACTTGAGTCATATGTTGGTTCCATTCCCTAGCCTTTTTGGGGGGTGTGTGTGTGTGGTACTGGGGACTGAACCCAGTATCCCCAAGCTATACCTCCAGTCCATTTTTACTTTTTGTTTGGAAACAGGGTCTCACTAGGTTGCTGAGAGTCTTGTTATGTTGCTGAGGCTGTCCTTGAACCTGGTTCAGGCTCCCAAGTACTGGGGATTACAGGTGTGTGCCACTGCACCTGGCCTCCATTCCTAGTCTTTTGAGGAACCTTAAGAGTGTCCTTACAGTGTATAAGGTCTCCTATTTCCCCACATTCTCGTCAGCATTTATTATTGCTTGCATTCTTGATAAATGCCATTCTAACTGGAGTTAGATGGAATCTCAGTGTAGTTTTGGCAGAGGGAAACATGCCAAGTGTTACGTGCATGTATGAATGCATCCCTCTGAATTTCACCATGATGTATAATTATTTATTTATGTTTTATTATTGGTGCATTGTAATCATACATCTTTGTTAGATACAAGCTGGTAAAGGCATACATGCACACATCTCTCATTTAACCCTTCCCCAATGACCATGATGTATAATTATGATGCACCAATAAAAGTATATAAAAAAAGAATGCTTCACGAAAGAGCTATATGCAATCCTTCACATTGTTCACTGGAATGATTCTGCTCTATTCACCATAAGCCAGGTGGCACACTCCTTAAAGGATGTTTTTATTTCCAGTGCCTTATAGAACCCCTAGAAAATAAACGTTTACTAAGGAGATGAAAGTAAACAATGTTAGATGTGGTTAATTTTCGTATATACAGTAGGAACCTGGAATGAAGTATTAAGAAGGACTCTGATGATTTTATTAAATATGGCTTTGTCCCAGAAATACAAACAGATCACTTGAAGATAGGTTATGCTAAAGAAAATCAAAGCTGGGCATGGCGGTACAGGCCTGTTGCAGGAGGATCAAATGTTTGAGGACAGCCTAAACAACCAAGGGAGATCCTGTCTCAAAATTTTAAAAGGCTGTGGAAATAGCTCAGTAGTAAAGCCCTTAGCCCTATGGTCAATTCCTAGTACTCCAAAAAATAAATAAAACGGAAATAAAAATAATGGTACATACATTTATTTTTAAGCTTTCTAGTAACCACTCTAAAGAGGAAAACATGATCACTTACATATACCACAATGTATATTAGAAAAAAAAAATAAGGCTAGGAGTGTAGCTCAGTGGTAGAACAATTGTTTAGTATGCTTAAGGCCCTCAGTTTGGTCCCCAGCACTGTTAAAAAACAAAAAACAAGCCGGGCGTGGTGGCGCACGCTTGTAATCCCAGCATTCGGGAGGCTGAGACCGGAGGATCCGGGTTCGAGGCCAGCCTCACCTATCTAATGAGGCACTCCGCAACTTAGTGAGACCCGGTTTCAAAATAAAGTAAAAAATAGGGCTGGGAGTATAGCTCGGAGGTAGAATGCCCGAGTTCAATCCCCAGTACCGCAAACAAAACAAAACAAAACAAAACAAAAACAAAGGAAATACCAATACCCAAACAAAAAACTTCCTATATGAAACACAGTATTTCTCACATGAAGAAAGCAATCTATCCTGAGAACCCTCTCCTGGCCCTTTCAAGATAAGAATGAGAAAAATGTCAGTAGACAACATAGCTAGCAAGTTAAGAAAGGATTTGTGCCAGGTTCCACTAACAGTCAAATGAAAATAAAGAATGACTTTGAATTTAAAGACTTCTCAGTGGGGCATGATGGTGCATGCCTCTAATAGTATTTGGAAGGCTGAGACAAGAGGACTGCAGGTTTGAGACCAACCTTGGCAAATTAGACTTGCAGCAATCTAGCAAGACCCTGTTTCAAAAAGACAAAATATAAAAAGGACTGGGGGTGTAGCTCAGAGACAGAATGCTCCTGGATTTAAGCCTCAGTAACCTCCCCTCACACACAAAAGACAATATATTTTGTGATAGTTTTTAGCTTTTCCCCACATTTGCAATTTCTCTATCTTTTTTTTGTTGTTGTAAATAACCACATACATTCTTAGTATGTTAAAGATTGCTCGACTGTCCCCCAGAATCCATTCTGTTTTTCTTTCTTCCATTAATGGATTATTTCTCTCAATTTTTTAGCATTGCCTAGCTAGACTGTTGCCCAGCTTCCCTTACAGCTAGATAGGTCATGTGATCAAGTTCTTGACAATGAAATAAATTCGAGTTGAAGTGATATAGCAACTTTCTTGTTTTTTCCTTACAAGGAATTATCTACTTCTCTTTTCTTCTTCCCTTTTCCTGAAAGATGTACATGCACTGCTGAGATAGCTTTCTTTCTTTTTTTAAAAATAAGCAGACAAAGGTAACACCAGGAAATGACAGGACAACAAGAGAGAAGGAGCCTAGGTTCCCTAGGGCAGAGTTCTCTATCTACCCTGATCTATCTGCTACCGGTGGATTATTTCATATGAAGGAAAGAAACGTCTATATTATGAGTCTGCATGCTAATCAATACAGTCAGTAAACCTTAAAAAGGTAGTACGTTTGAAAGAGCCTGAGAGAACATAACTTTATAAATGAAATATGAATGGAAGAAATTTTTCTAGAGGGGAAATATATAAGAACTATAAAAGAAATTACTGGGAGTGGCAAAGAAACCATTCTAGAACTTAAAAGTGTTCTAAAGGAGACCTCTGGCTGATTACCAACATTTAAGCAGAAACAGAAATGACACTTGAAAGCAAAGGTATGCTTTTAATCATAAAGACTTCTATGAATAAAAATATCTTTACATTGAGAAAAATACAATATTAAGCCCAGTAACTTTATATAGTTGATTATAATTATTTTAGCAAAAGATAAAATGTTATCGATCATTTATAAGCACCATAGTCTGGCAGAGTTAAGTTAGAACTATTGAAACTTTATTTTATTAACTTACGTTTCATGGGTGCCAAAAAAGAAAATAGGATACTTGTTTGCTGGAGGCTTCACAGCACCCTCTGGGAGTTCATCAATCTATTAAAGATAAATTTAGTTATTAAGTAATTACCTTAAACACAATATAAATTTTTTGATAATTTATTGCTAATTTCAAACTAAAATTAATCAAAACCCAAATAATTTTTCTCAAACATTATAAAATGATTCCAAAGATCATATTTGTCCCACTATATGGGAGTTAATACTGCAAATTGATTGTAACCATTATGATAATTCATAGAAAGGAACCCAAACTACTAATTTCATTTACTACTTAGCTCATATATTTTGACTAATTCTAAGGCTGTTTACAACCAAAGGGCTAGCTAGTTTGGTACCAGTTACAAAGTTTAGTACCAGTAATAATCAGAATCAGAAATTCTGCTCATAATTAAAGCCAGGTGTTGCGTGCCTATAATCCCATATTTGGGAGGCTGAGACAGGAGGATCCCAGGTTCATGACTAGCCCCAGCAACTTAAGCCTTCTACAACTTAGTGAGGCCCTGTTTCAAAATAAAAAATAGGGCTGGGGGTGTAGTCCGGAGGTAGAATGACTCTGAGTTCAATTCTCAGTACTACCCCCCCCAACACACACACACATACACACACACACACACACACACACACACACACACACACACACACAATGTGATTAGGCCATGAGGGCTCCCTCCCTAGCGTACGGGACTAAGTGTTCTTATAAAGGGACTGCATGGAGGGAGTAGGTTCTCTCTTGCCCTTATACCTCCTCCATGTGAAGATGTCAGAAAGAAGGCCTTCACTAGATGCTGTCTTGATCTTGGACATCCTAGCCTCCCTAACTGTGAGGGAATAATTTCTGGACTTTATAAACCCTATTTCATGTGTTTTGCTGTTGTAGCACAAACATGACAAATAGGCCCTTATTATTTATTCTTAGTAACCTAATACTTTCTTCCTTTGGTTTTCACCTCAGTACTCTATCTGGTTCTCTTTTTCCCTAAGTGTTCTCACCAATCTTTTTCTTTTCCTCCCTCCCTCCCTTCTTTTTTTCTTTCTTTCTTTTTTGGTGCTGGGGACTGAACCCAAGGGCATTCAATTTCCCAGCTATACCCCAGCCCTTTTTATTTTGAAACAGCTAAGTTGTTGAGGGCTGGTCTTGAATCTGTGATCTTCCTGTCTCAGGTTCCTAAGTACTGGGATTACCCAATCTATTTCTCTTGCTTTTCTCCTACTCTCCCAGTAATTTTGAATGTTTCTCTAGGTTTTATTCCAGGATCTCATCCCCTCTCAAACTACGTTCTCTTTCCAAACAATCCCATTCATTTACATTATTTCATTTTTTTTGGTCTTTTTTTGATGGACTCCCAAATCTGCACCTGCAACCTCAACCTTTCCTTTGAACTTCAGGCATGAAATTTCAAACATCTATAAATCAAGTCCATTTACATGTCCTAGAAGCAGCTTAAAGCCCAGAAAAAGGTCCCCGTAAGAAAAGAGCACCCCTCCCCCAAAGCACACACATACACACAAAGCACACAAAGGTAGGAGTATGGGGAAACAGACCAAACAATATTAAGTGCATATTATGAATGTTACCACTATGAATCTCATTATCAGATACAATTAAAATGCACCAATAAAATTTTTTTACAAAAGCAGGAGAGAGGAGATGCCTAGGGCAGTATAACAAGGTGGTTATTATATCCTTATCTCCTAAGATGGAAAGTCAGTAGATATTTAGTAAGTCAGAATGGGACAGGAAACTACTGTATTTCGTTATAAGTGGAGATTGATTTTAGAAGCCATGTACATATATTTATTAGCTAACAAAAATTTTTAAAAAATTATTTTAAATTGCCACACTGCTGAATAGAGACAGATCAATCACATTCCCACTAATGATATGTGAGTTCTATTTTCCTATTCATAATGAGTATTTACCAGTTATTTTTTACCTTATCTAAATTTGCTATGTGAAAGTGCTTTGTTTTAATTTACACTTTAACTATAGATGGTGTTCAACATATGTTCATGTTATTAAGTATTTATATATTTTCTATAAATTGCTTTTTTACATCCAGTGCTCGTTTTTCTACTGGACTGTTAGTATTTTGTTACTAATCTTTAAAAGCTCATTTATTTATATATATGTACTACAGTTGTCCCTTGGTATCCAGAGGATTGGTTCCAGGACTCCACTGAGATACCAAAATGTATGCATTTCTTAGTCCCTTATATAAAGTGATTCAGTATTTGTATATAACCTACACAATCCTTTCCAGATATTTTCAGTCATCTCTACTTATAATGCTTAATACAAGGTAAATATTAGGTAAATATCTGCTATACCACATTTAGGTAATAATGACCAAAAAAAAGTCTGTATATATTCAGTACAGATACAATTTTTTTTCTGAATATTTTTGGTTCAACCAGAGGATACCATGAAGAAGAACCCATGGATACAGAGGACTGACCGACTAATGTATGTATTTCATTCTTTCTTTTTTTTTTTTTGGTACTGAGGATTAAATGAGGATTAAACCCAGGGACATTCTACTTCTGAGCTATAACCCAGCCCTTTTTGTTTTTTTATGTTAACAGGATCTTTTGCTAAGTGCTGAGGCTGTCCTTGAACCTGTGATCCTCCTGTCTCAATCTCCCAAGTACTGAGATAACAGGCATGTAGCAGTATGCCTGGCAAGACTATTTGATGGAGATACGTTCTGAGAAAAGCATTTTTAGGTAATCTTATCACTGCACCAATATCATACAGTATACTTAGACAAACCTGAGTGGTACAGTCTATTACACACTTAGGCTATGAGGAGTGTATGTGTATGGTGTAACCTATTGTTTCTAGGGCCATGATGAATAAAATGATACAAGATTAAATCAAGCATAGAGGAAAAATTATGCAATCAAGAGATGTGCTAAGGCCAGGTGTGGTTGCACATGCTTGTAATCCCAGTACTTGGGAAACTGAGACAGGAGGATCACAGGTTCACGACCAGTCTCAGCATATAGCAAGACTCTCAGCAACCTAGTGAGATCCTGTTTCCAAACAAAAAACAAAAAGGGCTAGGAGTATAGCTCAGAGTTAAAATCCCTGGGTATTCAATCCCCAGCTCCACAAAGGGGGGGGGAGGGGGAGGTGTGTGTTAAACATGAGATGTATGAGGCTGCTGCTGGTGTCACATAGCGTACTGTTTTACAAGTCCACTTTTTTGTAAGTAGGAGTACACTCTAAAATAATGATAAAAAGTATAGCATAGTAGACATATAAGCCGGGAACACTGTTTATTACCAAGTATTATGTACTGTACATACGTATATATTATATTTTATACAACTGGCAGCTGAGTGGGTTTGTTTACATCAGTGTCACCACAAACATGTAATGCATTGTGCCATGACAGCACTACAGGATAGGATTTTTTCAGCTCCATTTTAATCACATGTAGTATACAATGGCATATGATTCTAGTATCTATCTACATGTACACATACATGCCCTTTTTCTATCATTGTATTACAAATGTTTTTTTCATTTGTCATTTGCCTTGATTTTTTTTTTTTTTTTTTTTTTTTGCAGTACTGGGGATGGAACCCAGGGACATCCTACCTCCGAGCTACACCCCCGGCCCTATTTTTTATTTTTTATTTTGAAACAGGGTCTCACTAAGTAGTGGAGGGCCTCTGAAGTTGCTGAGGCTGGCCTCGAACCTGTGATCCTCCGGTCTCAGCCTCCCAAGTACTGGGATTATAAGCGTGCACCACCACGCTCGGCTCTGTAATGTTTATTTTTGCCAGTAGTAATTATTATTATTATTTTTTTTTGCGGTACTGGGGATTGAACTCAGGGACATTCTACCTCTGAACTATACCCCCAGCCCTATTTTTTATTCTTTATTTTGAAACCGGGTCTCACTAAGTTGCGGAGTGCCTCACTAGGTAGCTGAGGCTGGCTGCGAACCCGGATCCTCCGGTCTCAGCCTCCCGAACCCGGATCCTCCGGTCTCAGCCTCCCGAATGCTGGGATTACAAGCATGCGCCACCACGCCCGGCAGTAGTAATTATTTTTAAGCCAGGTATGGTGGCACACACTTGTAATCCCAGTACTTTGGAGGCTGAGACAGGAGGATCGCAGATTCAAAGTCCAGCCTTGGCAATTTAGCAAGGCTCTCAGCAACCATAAGATATAAAATAAGGCTGGGGATGTAGCTTAGAGGGAAAATGCCTCTAGGTTCAATTGTCAGCACAAAAAAAAAAAAAAAAAAAAAAAAGGGAATTTTTTTTTTTTTTTTTTGCGGTGCTGGGGATTGAACTCAGGGGCATTCTACCTCCGAGCTACACCCCCCAGCCTTATTTTTTATTCTTTATTTTAAAACCGAGTCTCACTAAGTTGCGGAGTGCCTCACTAGGTAGCTGAGGCTGGCTGCGAACCCGGATACTCCGGTCTCAGCCTCCCGAATGCTGGGATTACAAGCGTGCCGCCACCACGCCCGGCTAGGAAATTATTTTTATACAGTAAAAGCTACTAACCTCTTTATTTGTGGCTTGGAGGTTTGTATCATGCTTAAAAGACCTTACCTATTCCAAGATTACCAAAAAATTCTCTCGCATCTTCCCTAGTACCATTTTTGTAATTTTTAGAGAATTATGTTAAGCTAGAAATGTGCCTTAACCTAGGTATAGGGAAATGGGACACTAACTTTAAAAATTACTACTAATAAATTAGTAGTATAAATTGCTACTAATATTTAAGAAGTTGACATTGGGTGCTATGTGCATGTATGTTTCCATCACACTGAACTTCAATATTATATATGGTTACAAGGCACCAATAAAATATATTAAGAAAGGTTTGTGTGACTACTTATAAAATTTAAAACACACACCACATGGCTAACAATTCTACTTCTAGGAAACAATCTATGCTATGGAAGTAAGAGCATAAGTATATAAAGATAAACAAACCAAGATGTTCATTGAAGCTTTCCTGCCAAAAGAAAAAATAACTAAAGGACCATCAGTGTAGGAATAGTCAACTAAATTACAGTATATATTATTGCATATTATATGCCAAGATCTATTATGTACTGACTTGGAAAACTAGCAATGAATCAAGGACAAGTGAAAAGAGCAAATGGCAAAATAAAAAATAATTCCAGCTGGACATGGTGGCGCATGTCTATAATCTCAGTACTTGGGAGGCTGAGGAAGGAGAACCAGAGGTTTGAAGCCTGCCTCAGCAACTTAGTAAGGCCCTCAGCAACTTAGTGAAATCCTGTTTCAAAATAAAAAATAAAATAGGGCTGGGGGTGTAGCTCAGAGATAGACTACCCCTGGGTTCGATCCCCAGTACTACAAAAACAAAAAACAATGACACAACAAAAAATACATATATAGAGACATAAAGATGCGATCCTTGTATTTGTTTTATTCAAGTCTAATGAACAGATCTTTCCAATTTGAGACTATTTTTTGCTTTCTACTCTTCTATTTAGGCCAGTCTCGTATAAGCATTATATTGTTGGATTTTATTAGTCAAATAAAAACCATTTATAGTTACAGTATAATATCTAGCTTTTTAATGTCAATTTTCTCTATTCATGTGTACCTTTACAACTCAAATATCTCATTACCTCATTTAAGATTCTATAAGCACTACATATATTTCAAAAGCACTATTAAAACAGTAATACTCATATTTATTTTAACCTGAAATAAGATATTTAGTGCTTTCCTCTCTCTTCTGTTCTCCCTATTCTCTATTTTTTTAAAAAATTAGGTTCTACTGTTTGATTTATTAAGTCAGTAATCACTTTTCTTGCTACAAAGACTTTAGAAAAGTACCCAGGGCAGATGCCCTCAAAGAAAGAGTAGGAAGAAGGTCATGTGTGACAGCACATGCCTGTAATCCCCGTACTTGGGATCCCTCAACAATTCACAGAGGCCCTCAGCAAGTTCCAAATAAGTGAGTAACCCCCAGTGAGCCTTATTTACAAAGAATGCAGTTAAAACTCTTGTAAACTTTGGTTCTAACATAACAAAGAAAACAAGATGGAGAGGGCAAGAAAAGAGTCTGCAATTATTAGGAGAGTTTTTGGTGTGTTATGGGTCTCAGCCTTCTCTTTTCTCCCTTTCTCAAGGACCTCAATTTATGGAAAGAAGATTCAACAAGGTCACTACTTGGCGGTCTTCTGGAGTGTTTGACTCAAATCTGAAAAGTCTTGAGAAAGAGTATAGGACCTTTCTGGTTGGATGTTCTGATGGCAGAGTGAAATGGTTGGTTACTGCCTCAAGTCGTGTAGAGTTTCTTGTAAAGAATGTTAAGTTTTCCATGACTCATTAGCTAGACAGTATGGGGTTGTCTTAAATCCCATCCAAGAGGGCCATCTAGAGGTGAGGCAACAGCAGTAGAAGAAAGCTGAAACTATATCATGAGATGTCCAAGGAAGAGGAAGTGATCACAGAGAAGAGAGGTGCATTTGCCTGTATCAAGAAGCAAAGGTGACATAATCCCAGGAATGCTGGCGGTGGGGGTGGTTTCTAAAGTGGCTCCCAGTGATCCCCATTCCAAGCATTCATAGTTTTGTCTAAAATCCCCTTTTCCTGTGTGTGGACTGGACCTAGTTACTTACTGTTAATGAATGGAACATGGAAAAAGTGATTGGATGTCATTTCTTAGGTTTCATAAGACTGTGACTTCTGTTTTACTAACTCTTTTTTTCTTGCTTGCTTGCTCTAAAGACAGCTGCCACACTGTGAACTGCTCTCTATGAAGCCCACAAGGCAAGGGACCCAGGCCAGGCTCCAGCAAACAGCTCATAAAGAAATGAAGTCCTTAGGCCAACAACCCACGAGGAACTGAATCCTGCCAATAACTACTTAAGTGGACTTGAAGATGGATCTAGCCTGTTATCAAGCCTTAAGATGACTGTGCCCTTGTGAAGACCCAGAGCCCAAGAATCCTGTATTCCATGCCTGGATCCCAGAACCACAGAACTGAAATAATAAATGCGTGTTATTTTAAGCTGCTAAGCTTTGAAATGATTTGTTATTGTAAAGATATTTCATAAAGATTAGTATCAAAATGTTAGAGTGATATTACAAAGATAATACTATAAAGGTAATTAATATGGAATAGTTTTTAAGAAACTACGGAAAGAGTGAGTTTATGGGCAAAGAAATTAGTTCTTAACAGTTGTCAAGTCCAAGTAGTGTCAACATAAGGTGGGGTAGGGGAAATAAAATATTAGGTAGAAAGGAGATGAACTGGGAAAGAAAGGAAAAATATACTTTTAATATCTAGAAACTTCATCTTGTAAGATCTGCTTTTTAAACTTCTGCTCTATTTCCATTTAGTCAAAAGCCCTTCATAGGCCATACTTTTAATCACAATGGCCTATCTGGCCTGTCATTTTCCTTAGGCAAAGGTCCTCAACAGGCCTACACTTTTTAATCATAATGGCCTATCTTCACATCTGAACTTCCTGCCATGATTGGCAAACAAAAAAATCTCCAAAGTAAGTTTCACAGTTTGTCAAGCCCAGCACCCTATCTTCACACCTAAACTTTCTGAGATGCTTGGCAAACAAAAATCCCAAAGGAAATTTCACCATTTGTCAAGCCCAGACATCACCCACCACCAAGCACTGAAATTGTGAGAACCTAAGGAGTCAAAGAAAGGAGACAAGTCACCCGTGTCACTTCATCCCTGCCATGAGGTCCCTAGCTACTCCCTCTCGGGGTCCCCTATAAAAGGACTGTGACAACCCCAAGGGCCTCTCACATTCTTGAGGTGGTCCACATTTTCCCTTGAATGTGTATCCCCACTTTTCCTAAATAAAACCTCTGTCTTTGTCTCTGACTGGCACATGCTGAAATTCCTTTCTACCACAGAAGCCAGGGAGCCCAAGGTCCTGAGGTTGAGTTTCCCTTTCCCAAATCTGGGAACTTCTCAGGACTCTCCACGGAATTATCATGCTTTCCCATGACAAATACAGCTCACAAAAGTTATCAGTCAACTAAGAATTTTCCTGGGTGTGGGGATGTAGCTTAGTGGTAGAGCATGAATTTAGTATGCATGAAGCCCTAGGTTCAATACCCAGTACCAAAACAACAGCAAAAATAACTTTCCTGCCATTTCTGTCCTTCTTCAATCCAAGAGGGCTAAAGATTTTGGTTAGCAAGAATGTGGGAAGAGGCCGGGCATGGTGGTGCACGCTTGTAATCCCAGCATTCAGAAGGCTGAGACCGGAGGATCCGGGTTTGCGGCCAGCCTCAGCTACCTAGTGAGGCACTCCGCAACTTAGTGAGACTCGGTTTCAGAATAAAGAATAAAAAAAAATAGGGCTGGGGGTATAGCTCGGAGGTAGAATGCCCCTGAGTTCAATCCCCAGTACCACAAAAAAAAAAAAAAAAAGAATGTGGGAAGAGGTGTCCATGTGTTAGGTAAGTTGAGGAAGAGTACTTGACCCTTTCTTTTCCTTTTGTAGTGGGTCAGCATTTAGGAGGTATAAACTTCTTTGAAAGGGAGAAAGTTTGGCTTTAAATAAAGTTTGAAGTTTTTATTTACTACACAGAATTGACCATACTGATTTTTTAACTTAAGTCTTTTTTTCTGATTAGAAGACTTGAGGAATTTTTCATTAGAAAAGAGTGACTAAAACCAGCTACAGGACCTCTTCCAAGGAGACAGGAGAAAAGCTGGTGTCACATTCTGAGTTTGAACAGAATAGAGGCAAACAAACCTTCAAAGGAGTAAAATGAGGAAAGAAAGAAATCATAGAAGCTAAATTATAGGGAGAAAGAGGAAAGGTAGAACAGGTCAAGATGAACAACAAGTCAAGCAAAAAACAAAAGACTTTAGAGAAAATCAGCTAGGCTAGACCACTTTACTTTGTAAAAGGTGGTCAGCAAACACATACATCCCCAAGATTCTCTGAGAAGTTTGCATTATTAATATCAGTTATTATATCTATCTCAATTCAATTTTAAAATCAATAAATATAATTTAAGTACTTTCTAAAACTTAACAGCATGTAAACTTTTTATGTCAAAAAAAGTGTATGTAGTAATAGTAGATATTAGCTAAGTGTTCATGATTTAATCAATTAGATTTATCACTGAGTACTGCTAGCTTCTTGTGCATCTATTAAACTGTTCTGATTTTTATTCTTAGTCTCATATTATTTAGTTAATACCCCAAACAAATTGTTGGTTAAAGACTGAAAACTAATATAACAAAAGGAACATAGAAATAGAAGTTAATGAAGAGCGCAAAATGACAATAAACCTGTACATTTATTCTAAAATTATTTTTATCTGTGAACTGAATTTTTCTGATCAACATAAAGATTCTCCATCTGAACCAGCATTGAAAGGAGAAAAAATTGGCCAGGTGCAGTGGCACAAGCCTGTAATCCCCATACTTGGGAGGCTGAAACAGGAGGATTACAAATTCAAGGCCAGTGTGAAGAAGCTTAGTGAGGCCCTGTTTCTAAATGAAAAATAGAACAGGGCTGGAGGGTGTACTCTGAGGTAGAATGTCCCTGGGTTCAATCCCCAGTACCACAAAAAGAATAGGAAAAACAGTAACAAGAATATCTAATTTAGCATTTTATTTATTTATTTATTTATTTTTTATTATTGGTGCATTGTAATCATTCATCTTTGTTAGGCACAAGTTGGTAAAGGTATACATGCACACATCTCTCATTTAACCCTTCCCTAATTCCTGCCCCATTCCCTCCCTCTCCCTCCCTCTCCAGTTCAGTTTAGTGATTGACTTTGATATGTTTGTGAAAGTACATCTTGTGCATTAGGTTGTTCCCCCCGCCCCCACCCTGCATCACCTTCAGTTAAGTCACCTTCTTTGCTCATCACCTTCAGTTAAGTCACCTTCATTGTCTAGAGTCCCTCTTATGACCCATTTTCTCCCTAGCTTTGGCATATTAGGGAGAGCATATGATTTTTTACTTTTTTGTGACTGACTAATCCCACTTAACATAATGTTTTCCAGTTCCATCCATTTCCCTGCAAATGACATAATTTTGTTCTTCTTTATGGCTGAATAAAATTCCATTGTGTACATATCCCATAGTTTTGTAATCCATTCATCTATTGATGGACATCTTGGGCTGGTTCCGTAGTTTGGCAATTGTGAATAGTGCAGCTATAAACATAGATACATATGCATTGGTCTGCTAGTTTGGTTTCCATTCTTTTGGGTAGATACCCAGAATTCAAGATGGATCAAAGACCTGGAAGTCAGGCCAGAGACCTTGCAGCTAGTTGAAGAGGGCATAGGTCCAACACTTCAACACATAGGCACAGGTAAAAACTTTCTCAGCAAGACCCCAAAGGCATAAGCAACTCAAAGGAAGATCAATACATGGGATTGCATTAAACTGAAGAGCTTCTGGGCAGCAAAGGAAACTATCAAGAACTTCAACAGAGAGCCCACAGAATGGGAGAAAATTTTTGCCAGCTACTCCTCCGATAAAGTATTAATATCTAGAATATAGACAGAACTCAAGAAACTCACAGTTAAGAAAACAAATAACCCAATGAAAAAATGGGCAAAGGATCTAAATAGATACTTCACAAAAGAAGAAATACAAATGGCCAATAAATGTATGGGGAAATATTCAACATCATTAGCAGAAAGATGCAAATCAAAACTACCTTGAGATTTCACCTAACTCCAATTAGAATGACAGTCATTAAAAACACAAACAACAACAAATGCTGGTGAGGGTGTGGAGAAGTGGGAACCTTAATACATTGTTGGTGGGATTGAAGATTAGTGCAACCACTTTGGAAAACAGTATGGAGGATCCTCAGATGAATGGGAATGAACCTCCCATATGATTCAGCATTTTATTTTTAAAAATTAATTATACTTTAGGATTATTGTTTTGGTGACTACCTTTTCACTATATATGCATACATTTTACATAAATTTTATGCATCTCATTTTACGTAAATGAGACATGTCACAGAAGCTATTTTATTATGGAGATTCTTTTTCTTTTTAAATTTAGATGTTTGTTTAATAATTGAATAAATAGAGGCTTACCTCCCTGACTTTGTCCCAGGGACTGTGTGCTTCTCTCCATGTCCAGAAGTTTTGGAGGGAGACAGGGTTCATCCTGTCTCATATTTTATAAAATTCTGTGCATCATGAAAAGTCCTTGAAAGCAACTAGCATAGATCTAATTAATTTGTTTTTAGTGGCCACATAACCCAGCGAATAGATAACTAACCTGTAACAATCTTTCCCTGAGGGATAGCCATTTACCTTGTTTTATTTTTTCTTTTTAAAAGAAGGCCACAGTAAACATATTTTTGTGCACTGGTACTTCAATGTCCATGATACAGAGTACTAGGAATAGATTGCTGGACTACAGATTAGAGGTATTTTTCATTTAATAGATATTACCAAGCTGCTTTCAAGAAAGGATATAATTAATCATTCACATTTTCACAAGGTATGAAATGACCTCCCTTTCAAACACTGACAGCATTAGGCGTTACTACTCTTTAAATTTGCATTTCCAGCTGGGCGTGGTGGCCCACGCTTGTAATCCCAGCATTTGGGAGGCTGAGACCAGAGGATCCGGTTTGTGGCCAGCCTCAGCTACTTAGCAACTTAGTGAGACCCTGTTTCAAAATAAAGAATAAAAAATAGGGCTGGGGGTGGAGCTTGGAGGTAGAATGCCCCTGAGTTCAATCCCTAGTACCGCAAAAACAAAAACGAAAACAAAAAAATTTGCATTTCCCTGATTAATGGTGAGGTTAAGCATCTTTTCATAGGTCTATTGGCCATTAGGATTTGTTCTTCAGTGAAATGACAATTCATATCACTTTTAAATTTCTCTACAGGGTTGCCTTTTTACTATTAATTTTCAATATATTAACCTGATGTCTCTAATTTCCATTGTTTATATACTTCCCCATTATACTGTATGTCCACTGAAGCATTGTCTTGAGTTCCAAGACACTTATATGCTATCTTGATATATTTACCCCTCTCCCCATCTCTCTATTTCCCCATCTACCTCTTCTCATAGGCCTCCTTTCACACCTCCTCTTCTCTATCCACACTTATTCCTTTGGTGATCTCACCCAATTCCATAGTTTTAAATGACATCTGTATGTTGGTGAGTATTTATGTATGTATTTATTTGTGGTACTGGGGCATTCTACCTCTGAGTTAGAACCCCAGTCCTATTTTTTTTTTTTTTTTTTTTTTTTGCGGTACTGGGGATTGAACTCAGGGGCAATCTACCTCCGAGCTATACCCCCAGCCCTATTTTTTATTCTTTATTTTGAAACCGAGTCTCACTAAGTTGCGGAGTGCCTCACTAGGTAGCTGAGGCTGGCTGCGAACCCGGATCCTCCGGTCTCAGCCTCCCGAATGCTGGGATTACAAGCGTGCGCCACCACGCCCGGCTCTATTTTTTATTTTGAAACAGGGTCTTGTTGAGTTGCTGAGGCTGGCTTCAAACTTGGGATCTCTTGTCTTAGCCTCCCAAGTACTGGAATTATAGGCATGCGCCACCATGCCTGCCTGGCCTATCTTATTTAATAGAGCCATTGTTCACATCCTATTTTTCTTCATTGAGAAAAACATTTTGAGGACTACATATGTGGGTAAACTACCACAAAGAAGGGCTTTGGAAGATCATAAGGCACAATAAAAAAGATTATAAAGAGCCAGCTGGATGTGGTGATACACATCTATAATCCCAGTATTTGGGAGGCTGAGACAGGAGAATTGCAGGTTCAAGACCAGTTTCAGCATCTAGTGAGACTCTCAGTAACCTAGTGAAACCCTGTCTCAAAAAATAAAATAAAAAGGGCTGGAGGTATAGCTCGGACATAGAATGCCCTTGGCTTCAATCCCTAGTTACACACACACACACACACACACACACACACACACACGACTATAAAAAGCCTTTGCAAGAGGAAAGAAACAGCAAAAGACTGAAGGGAAGAAATACTATGTATATTTTCAAAATTTAGAATTGTAGTAATTTTCTTGAACGCCTCTGAAAACAGGGACATATGTCCTAAACTAATATTAGACAAAAGGCAAAAATCACTAAAATAAAGCACAAGTATGATAATCCCATCATATGTCTCAAAAATGTAACATACAGAAGTATTAACATTCTAAGGGTTTAGAACCACCTGTTAAATGCATCCCGTTGTAATCTCAATCAACCAACCAACCTCCCTCCCCCTCTCTCCCTCTCTCCCTCTCTCTCTCTCTTTTCGGTACTGAGGATTGAACCCAGGGGCAGTCCACTTCTAGGCTACACCCCCAGTTCTATTTTTTATTCCTTATTTTGAAACAAGGTCTCACTAACTTGCAGAGGTCCTCACTAAATAGCTGAGGCTGGCCGTGAACCTGGATCCTTGGGTCTCAGCCTCCCAAGTACTGGAATTACAAGTGTGCGCCACCACGCCTGGCATAATTTATCTCAAAAGACAAAGATATGAAGATACTTTTCTTTCTAAAAGTTTCAATCCAAAAACAAACAAAAATCAAAATAAAAAACTTTGATGGGTGTGTGCTCTTGACAGGATTGCTAAACAAATGTTTAATAATGAGAAGTAAAAAGGAGCGAGTAAATACCAATATATGCCACAGTTACCAGAAAAAACAATGATGAGTCTTCTGACTCGGACATTAATGTTAATTTTTGGTATTTCAATGTAATTGCCAATAAAATAGTAATAAGAAAAAAGCACAGCAGACTAACTATAATAGTTCCTCCAGCATAAGACTTGGTTCTTAGAACATTAACGTCCAGAAATGATAGCACTTTTCAGATAATTTTCTCAGAGATTGCATCTTTCAGTTTATATCTCAGGAATGAAATTCATCCCCCAAATTTTGAGTAATTCTAGGCTAAAACAGAATTATGCCATACTGAGTACTAGGCTATGCCTACTTCTGATAAATAAAGGTGGTGGTTCAGCCAATCCATCCTGACCGCCTTAAATGTGTAACAACCAATTCAACTGATAATCACACATGGGCAAGTTTCTGAACACTGTCTTATTTGCCTTGTTCTCAATCCCATCCAGTTACCTCATTTAAGGTCAGGCCTGGGCAAACTTATGAGGCTGTTTTTGGCCTTCATTTCATCTTTCAGTTACTTCCTCTTTGGTCCTATCCATGAGTCTGGTGACATCACAACGTTCTATTATACATATACATGGAGTGTGCAAATGTGTTCCTAAGTGGTAAGTTTAATTTAGACCCTATATGAAATGTGGTAAGGAGCCCCACTAGGGGTTGCCATATTATGTGTGTGTATGTATATATAACAAAAAACATTATTTGGTCTTAAAAAAGAAATTGTAACACCTGTTACAATAGCGGTGAACCTTGAGGACATTATGCTAAGTGAGATGAGCCAGTCACAAAAGGACATATAGTGTATAATTCCACTAAATGAGGTACCTAGAGTAGCCAAATTCCTAAGAGACAGGTGGTAGAATGATGGTTGTCATGGACTAGCAGGCAGGGAATGGAGAGTTACTGTTTAATGGGCACAGAGCTTCAGTTTTCCAAGATGAAAATAGTTCTAGAGAGTGATGGTAGAGTGATGGTTACGAAACAATGCAAAAATTCATTCGCATTTATATTATAACTGTACACTTAAATGGTTAAGATGATTAAGTTTTATGTTATGTGTATTTTATCAGAATTAAAATGAAAAATAGAAAATAATTATGAGCACATAAATACTTCATTGAAGGCTGGTTTTAAACCTTTCCATATGTAAACTTCAAATTTTTCAAACTAAATTAGGATTTCTTTCTAATTGTCGAAATGCTTAGGGGGGCATTCCATATTTCCTTTTACTTCCTCTTTTATCCTATGACAGCACACAATGGATTTTATGCAGCTTTTCCCATTGACTCACTCTGTAATTCTGAGCAAGTTAGGTGGTTGAAAAGATTAATACATTTTAATTTTCTCATCCTCTCCAAAATAACAACACTGGAAGTCACCTTAAATCATATGCCTCAAAGGTACTATGATTTAACTTTTGATTAAAGACTTCAAAATTTTTTGCAGGGAGGGAAGAAGAAATAGAACAAAATATAAAAGAAGGCTCATTTAGGATTTAGTGTTCTCTTTCTCTAGTGGTCTCTATTCAAATGTCATCTTATTAGAGGAACTTTCCCTGAACATTCTATGTAAAATGGAAACATTCTCTTTATATTCCCTACCCTGCTAGCACTCCTTCTCCCCTCTCCACTACTTTTCTCTTCAGCACTACCATCACTTGAAGGCAGCTTCTTTTTTTATGTTCTGTACTTATAAACCCTGCCTCTAGAACAGTGCCTGAAATATACTCAATAAAAATCGGTTGAAAGAATGGATGTTTAAACCTGCATTACCAGAGATAAAATACACAATGTATTGTAATGGTTTAAAGTACAGGCTTTGGAGCCAGGTTTTCAGTTTATTAATCACTACAACTGGGAAATCTTGGGGAAGACACTTAAAATCTCTCTGAACTTCAGGTTTTTTCATCTGTAAAATGAAGGATAATAATATCTCCAGCACAAGGTTACTGTGCTGATTAATGGCAAACAAGCTCTCAATAAGAAGTGCTAAAACTTTTTTCTTAATTGCTCTTTCTTAAGATAAGCCTATTTAACAGCTGGGTATGGTAGCTTATGCCTAGAATCCCAGAATTTGGGTGGCTGAAACAGGAGGATCACAGGTTTGAGGACAGCCTCAGAAATTTAGTGAGACTCTCAGCAACTTAGAAAGACTTTCTGTTTCAAGTCGGGCGTGGTGGCGCACACTTGTAATCCCAGCATTTGGGAGGTTGAGACCAGAGGATCCGGGTTCACGGCCAGTCTCAGCTCCTAGTGAGGCCCTCCGCAACTAGTGAGACCCTGTTTCAAAATAAGATTAAAAAATAGGGCTGGGGGTATAGCTCGGAGGTAGAATGCCCCTGAGTTCAATCCCCAGTACCACCAAAAAAAAAAAAAAAAAAAAAAGACTCTTTCAAAAATAAAAGGGCTCAAAGGTAGAATGCCCCTGGGTTCAATCCTGAGTCAAAAAAAAAAAAAAAAAAAAAGATAAGCCTACATAAATTAGTTCCCTCTGAATTTCTATCTTCGGATTCTAGTTTTAGCCATCTAACAACTAATAAAGAAAGGAACTAAAATATATTTTTTAGCTTCAACTATGTGTTAGGCACTTCATGGAGACTAAGTAACTTTCCCAAGGTAGAGTTTAATTTGAACTCACATCTCTCTGGCTCCAAATGTATGCTCCAAATATGCTACCCCATGTTTTCTATTTCTTCTTTACATAGGAGGTCCTTCAACTATTTGAAGATCACTATCGTGGCCCATCTTTTTTCTCTTACTAAACATTCAAATCTCTGAATATCTCCTTATATGTCTGTTTCTAGATCATTCACTGTTAAGAATTCATTCTAATTTGTTGACATCTCAAACTGTTATACCTTGATTAACCATCTTTTAAAGGGAATAAAATCTTGCGGATTTTCAGCTGTTATAAAATTTTATCATTAATGTTCTGAAATATATACAAAATATAATAGGTATAAGCTCCTTATGCTAGAGTACCACACACTATAAAACCAAGATATACTATATATACTAAATAAAAATAAAATTATGACACCAATAAAATTCAAATCAACGATACTAATTTAATGCTATAGTGTTCTGCTGAAATTACATCCTATTCACATCATAATGATATCTCAGGTTCTTTTGAGTTTAGCATCCTTATAATTGCCCTGTGCTGTGTGATGTATCAAATCTCCTACCACTTTTCTCCACCAGAACTACCACCAGGCCTCCATTTACACAGCCCATCCTGATGATTTAGGTGATCACTAAGATGTGGAAGGTAAACAAACAAACAAACCTAAGATGATTCAAAGTGTCTGGGAAGTTATTGGTTGAATAGCATTTTTTTTACAAAAACAGGATGACTTGGGTGGGGAGGGGTAGCTATATTAGTTTTGACAATGAATGGGTGGTACCTGAGGGGCAGCTAGATGCAGCTGTCTAGTAGGTAAATGAACTTACGGATTTGAAGCTCACAATAGTGACTCTTTATATTCAGAATCCTTGAAATGATCCTGAAGGGTAGGCATTATTGTTTCCATTTCACTCCAGAGTCCACAGAGGCTAAGAGACTAGGTGATCTGCTCAAGGTCACCATCCATGGAGGGGTAAAGGCAGTATGCAGAAATGGATTCACCTGCCACAAAGGTTTTGCTCTTTCATTGCACTTTCCTGCCTCCACAAGGAAGAGGCACCACTGTGCTTCTCTACAGCCAGAGGAAAGAGAGAGGAAAGGGAGGACTTTCATTCATAAGCAAAGAGAGGAAGTGGTAGCTGTTAGTATCTATTTTCTCTATGAAGTATGAAGGTAAAACAATTTGCTGAAATGAGGGCAAAGGAATTGGAAGAGAGTGATAAAAGTGACTACTAACATCTGAGAAGGATGTACAAGGAACTGACCCCAGACAAGCAGGACTGATGAACAGCACTGAGGATCTGGGTGAACTTAATCCCAGAGCAGCCCCCAGTCTGCATGTGTATGCTGGAGCAGAGAAGGCAGATTTTAAGAATGACCCATGAAGAGGTTTGTAGCAAAAAAGAGATTGGGGTAAGAGCCCTTTGAGTTATTATATGGAGTCTTATACAGATGAGGAGTGAAGCCAGTAGGGAGCTGATATACCAAAGGAACAGGCAGAGGTCAAGTGCTCACTTGCAGTATATATTACTGAATGAAAGGCAATTTTAGTACAGCAAAGGAGGAGTCTTCAATCACCATCATGTCTCACTTCAACAAACCTCTCTAACCAGCCACTATTCTTACACTGCTCTACTTTTGTAATCTGTTTTTACAACAATATAGAAACAAGGAACACATTTGTTCTGGGTTACCTGATCCTTTGTAGCTAAATAAGTCTTTGCCCCAGATAAGGAGCTTATTAAAAATGAAGAATGAAGACCATCATATCTCATAGTTCTTACCAAAGGCTTTGTCCTTCCCCTGCCTACCTGTATCGCACAAGACAGGGTCAGTACAACAGTAGCAGTAACAACAAAAGGCTGAGCTGAGAACTACCATGGTTCTCGAATATCTGGTATCACACAAAATATATCTTACTTCTCTTGTTCCAAGATATTCCCATTTAGTATAGTGACGATGTTTTCTAATAGAAATTTACTTATTTTGTGTGAGACAATCAGCCACCTGAGACTCTCCAGCACTTTGAAAACCAGACACCTCTACTTCTGGGTAGCCTCAGAGACAATTACGGAGAACCTGTGTGGGGCCTGAGACTCAGTGATCAAATAGAAAGAGGGGTTTATTCATAGACCCATTTGCACGCCAAAAGAGTCTCGTTTACCCTGCCCCTGAATTCTGAAGCTATGTGGAACCTCTAGAAATGGCCCATTACACTTGGGAATCTTAAAATGGTAAGTCCCTACAATTCTCAAAACCCATAGCCAAACTCATTACAAAGCCACAAAAAAAAAAAAAAAAAAATTACTGAATATACCCACCAAGCTACACAAAACACTTTACTGAGTCTACTAGGTTCCATGCATTGTATAAGAAGTTTAATGCTGCAAGGAGAAAACTACTAGGTACACCTAACTAGCCAACAGTTCTTTCATGTACTAACATCTAATCCCTAGATAAAAAGAATGAAATGAGAAGAATTATTATTATCCCTGTTTTACAAAGAGGTTATAAAAAAGATGCCCAACCTAACAAACTAAGATAGTAATGGAAAGAGGTACCTGTCTTTTAAACTCGGGTCAGTTCTCTTTCTATAAACCACAGGGGTTTCTCAGAAATCTGAAGATTTGAAGATTCTGAAGATTTGAGCTCATCAGTCATTAGATTACGCTATTCTTTTTTTTTTTTTTAACTTCTGTGTGGCTCTCTGTGGTCATACAGATGGTTCTTTACCCAACTGCAGTAAATTCTTATCTAAGCAAGAAAGAGATGTAACAGAAAAATTCATTTACTACCTCTAATTAATCAGGCTGAAAGATTACCTATATGAATGGCAGTGAAACACAGGAAAATAATACCGGGATCAGGAATGGTGCAACTGACAAAATCTACAAAGCCTAGGAGTCATTCGTAGGATTTAGCTGCTAGGTTCTACTGAGCCAGCAACTCTCCTAACTATCCTACCTGATGTTCAAAGCATACATGTCCTCTCACACATAGAAACTATACTTAAGTCAATACCATGCTATTAATTCAGAATTGATTTTAGTGGGTCTCTGCTTTTCTCTAAATGCATAACTGTCTTATTTACTAATTTATTTATACTCTCCCTTGCATCAGTGGGCTTTCAAAGAGATATAGAAAAAGAGAGTATCATACACTACAATAAATGTTCTGACTTAAGATTCCCAACTTCACAGCTACTTCTAGGTATCATATATATATATATATATATATATATATATATATATATATGTATGTATTTATGTATATGTGTGTGTGTATACATACTGCCAAATGCTGCTTCAGTCCTTTCACCTAATTTCATGTTATGTTTGTTATATTCTTGTGACAGGAATAATAATAATATAGTTACAACAATCAAGGATTAAGACATTTGTTATTTGTGTGACCTTGGGTGAATTTTTTTTCTTTGTTTTTTTTTTTTTTTTTTGCGATACTGGGGATTGAACTCAGGGGCATTCTACCTCCGAGCTACACCCCCAGCCCTATTTTTTATTCTTTATTTTGAAACCGAGTCTCACTAAGTTGCGGAGTGCCTCACTAGGTAGCTGAGGCTGGCCGCGAACCCGGATCCTCCGGTCTCAGCCTCCCGAATGCTGGGATTACAAGCGTGGGCCACCACGCCC
>PVLC010023297.1:0-25931 GCA_004027655.1 Graphiurus murinus
GGGGAGGGAAACACCCTAATGCACATGATGTACTTTCACAAACATATCAAAGTCAATCACTAAACTGAACTTGAGAAGGAGGGAGAAGGAGGGAGAGGCCAGGAAATGGGAAAGGGTTAAGTGAGAGATGTGTGCATGCATGCCTTTACCAGCTTGTACCTAACAAAGATGTATGATTACATTGCACCAATAAAAAAAGGTAGGAAGTGATTGTAGCCAACTTAGTCAATGCAAACTAATAATGAAAAATACCCTATTTATATTTTCTTGCATGAAATATCTTTCTTCTGGAACAGCTGATATTAGGTCATCCAATAATAAAATGATTATGAAGATTACTAATGCACACGTGTGATCTAATAATATACAATAATTTTTGGCAATTAGAATTATCATTATTAATAGTATTAGCTAACATTTGTCATATTTCCATGTATAATATACTGTGCTAAGTGTTTCTGTGCATGAGTTTATTTAGCCTGCATAATATTTCTGTGAAGTAATAATCCTCTACCTTACAGCTAAGAAAATTGAGGCATACAGGAAGTATAAACATTGCCCCAAATTAGGGAGGAGAAATTTGAATCCAGCTGTCCAAGTGAAAGCTCCCATATATACCAAATGAACTCTATAGTTCAAGATAGTAGCATCATAAAAGATTGTGAAAAGAGTGAACTAGCAGTATTCTCAAGAAACCACCAGAATGTAATATTAATTTAAAGGATTAGTTTCTTCACCATGATGGACTATTGTCTTATGGATGTTTTCAGGATATTTATTAGGTTAAAATTAACTTGCAGTTCTTATGGATGCTAATAAGCTGCCCTGTTTACCTTTAAGCTGAACTTTACAAATGGTATTGTACCTTTATAACCTTGACATTTATTAGGGTTTGAAAAGTGCTATTCACTCCTTGAAAAAAAGAGTAAATGTACTCCTAGTTAGAGTGCAATGAAAAAAAAAAAAATCAGTGTTACATGTGCTAAGTGTTTGAGTGGTTCTTTATGGCATAGCAAGCATTTTTTGCATTAATTTATTTTACTCTTACAGTGCTCCAAGAAAGACAAGATGGGTATTATTGACCTCATTTTCCGAACACAGAAACTGACACACACTGAGTGAAGGATGAAGTAGAGCTAGAAAATGGAACTCTTATGGTAGTCCCATATGCTGCTTTTCCTTGTACAATTCATAAGAAATACAGATTGAAGAAATTTATGAGGAGTAATATATAAGGAGATAAATTCAGTTCCCTACTGGGTAAGTTAGAATGTGAGACTTTTCTTTGGCTAGTTAACATTACTGAATATGACTTGGCTGATAATGTCACTGCAGACAGTGAATTTCCCAATTACCTCAATTCAAATTTATGGCACATTACAATTTCCAGCCCTTCCACTCTTAAGTCAGTGGAAGATGCAGCTTCATAGACTTCTCCTCCCCCTTGCCCTACACTGACACTGCTACTGCCACGGAAGGAGGCATGCTTAGAGATAGTCACCTTGGAAACCTTCAGGAAAACTTGGGAAGCATCTTCATTTTCTTACAGAGAGAATTTGTTGGCTTTTTCTTTTTCTTTTACTTTTTTTATGGTACTGGGAACTGAACCTAGGAGAATTCTACCTCCAGTCTATACTACCAGACCTATTTTATTTTTATTTTAAAATAAAATCTCTCTGGGTTGATGAGAGTCTCAGTACTTGCTGAGACTGTCCTCAAACCTATGATCCTCCTGTCTCAGAATCCCAAGTACTGGGATTTTAAGCATGTGTCCTCACAGGGTTTTATTTATTACTTGTATACTTTTATAGGGGGAATGCAATTATACACTATAGTGAGATCCAAGATGACACTACCATACTTGAACACAGCATTTGGTGTATTTCCCTCTGTATTTCCACTCCCCTCCACTCTCCCCATACATGTTAGTGAGTTTGGTGGTGAAAACTTTTATGGACATAACCTTATCTGAACTGCTCCCTTCCTCAGTATTCTTTTTTGCCCTCCTACCTCCCTCCCCCAATCTCTTTCCACTCTTCTCTTGTTGTCTCTCCTCATTTGACTAGAATCCCTTTTGCTTCCTATTTTTGTTCTTGCTTCCACATATGAGAGAAAACATATGACTCTTGACTTTTTTTTTGAATAGGGGTTTTATTATTTATTTATTTATTTATTTATTTATTTTTTGTGGTACTGGGGATTGAACTCAGAGGCATTCTACCTCCGAGCTATACCCTGAGCCCTATTTTTTATTCTTTATTTTGAAACCGGGTCTCACTAAGTTGCAGAGGGCCTCACGAGGTAGCTGAGGCTGGCCACGAACCCAGATCCTCCGGTCTCAGCCTCCCAAATACTGGGATTACAAGTGTGAGCCACCCACTCCTGGCTGAATAGGGGTTTTAAAAGATTTTGTCCTTTTAGCAAATAAAGCTACAATAAAATGTTTTGGAATTAGGGGAAAACTTCATTTCATCAACTTATAACTCAACTTCCTACTAAAATTTGTATTAAAGGAATATATACTACATTTTCAAACATTCAGCTCTGGGCCAAAATTTTTCACAGTATTATTAAAGAAAACAAAATAATTTAATTGAAGAAACTAGGGTGAGGCAGGTGGCAAAAAAATTAAGTAGACAAATGATGAAATGATGGTCACCCACTGGAATCAAAGACATGTTAGAGATCTTGGTAATAGGCCCAAGAAGCAGTGTTAACTTAAAACATATTTCTGAAATGGTAACTGTATCAAGAGATATGAAAGGAAGTAGAACCAAAATTTAAGAGGCAAAATATATTTTTTAAAAAATGTATTAGTCGCCGGGCGTGGTGGCGCACGCTTGTAATCCCAGCATTCGGGAGGCTGAGACCAGAGGATCCAGGTTCGCGGCCAGCCTCAGCTACCTAGTGAGGCACTCCGCAAATTAGTGAGACTCGGTTTCAAAATAAAGAATAAAAAATAGGGCTGGGGGTATAGCTCGGAGGTAGAATGCCCCTGAGTTCAATCCCCAGTACCGCAAAAAAAAAAAAAAAAAAAGTATTAGTCAATCAGATGCCAACTGCTTTTTAAAAATTAAAATATACAATTATCACCCACTACGGGAACTTTGTATGCTCAATTGTTGTTATAAAATTATTTCCTTTGATTGAATAAGCATTTCATTTTCAGGTAACTACTTGTGGTCTGAATCTTGGAAAGCAAAATTGTCCATTGTCTTGGCCAAAATAGCCACTCATTGCAGACCTAGAAGGCAACAACCTGAAGAAAGTAAAATGGCATAATGGCTGATAGGCTGATGTAAGGACCTTTTAGAAAGAGAGACTGAGGTCTGCCCAGGGCACACACTTCATGACTCTGGTAGGGAGGTCCAGACTCTGTCTCAGAGATATGGGCCTTAATCAAATTTGTTATAACTGGGTTTAGTTCAACTCCAGTTTTTGTTGTTATCCTTAGCAGTATCTATCATGGGACCACCACAGACTAAGCTCTGTGACCTTGAACTGTTGCATAACTTCACTGAGTCTTTCTCTATAGTACAATCAATATACTTCCTGTTCTTTTTAGGTCTTTCCTGGGAAGCCTGAGAACAAATACTATAGGAAATATGAAGTTGTTTTGAGTTTCTCAGAGGAAAGACACATTATATACTGGAAGTTATTGGCATTATTAAAGTTAATGATTACTATGAGTAAGACTTTGTGAGAAAAGCATGGCCAGTCAGGATTTGAGTAGCTCATGGCCAAAATTGAAAAAGTTCAGCTTAAATGTTATGAAGGTTCTACAGGAGCAGAAACAAGATTCAGGTATGATAATATTTTTGTTTGTATTTAGGAAAGGTATTGAAACATAGGTGGATATAAGATCTGCAAAAACGTTTTCTTGGGTTTCTTTTTAATTGGAATTAGAAGGTTCCTAACTCCCAGATAAAATCTATTCTGTTAGATAAAACTTCCTTAATTCAGTGACTGCTGAGTAGCTTCAGTTTTTTATTGTTTCCACCACAGCTCCTCCCTTTTTCTATCCTCTTCCACACACAACTCTAAAATAATTGTAAAAGCCTATGCATTAAACCATCTCGACTCAGCAACATGCAAACACTCAGCATTCAGTTCTTTCCAATAATTTTTCCACATTATTTTCTGTTCTTCTACCCACTGATAACACTGGGAGAGTGGAATCATGAATACCTCAATATACTCAGATAATTTGGAGATGTCACAATCTATGTTATTATCAATGCCTATTATTAGTAGACAGGCAGTGGTTTGCCTACTCTTTCCTGTGTGTTTGCTGAAGCCTGGGGCATGGGTTAGGACCAACTGCTCATATGAGAGAGATTGCATATGGAATTTGGGGCACCTCTGTGGTTGGCCACTGCATCTTCTTCATCTAACACTGATTGCCTGCTCACACCTGGTGTAGGTAGTTTTTGCATGTTGGCTCCCTGGTGCTGCACTTGAGATGGACCTTGGTGTCTAGACAGCATTCTTTCTGTAGCCCTCTACCTTCAGTAATCCTATGGACACAGTGCTATCTCTCCTCACAGACCCTCATGGTTCCTCTCTATGGACTGCTGGGCTGACCACCTAGTTCTACCTCTGCAGCCTTCTCTGGGTCCTGACAAAACCCTGGAGACCCTGCCATGGGACATCAGCTAGGAAAGAAATTCCTATTTTTATACTTTTGCAAGTCTTGGTTCTCAGCCAGTAGCTGGCTGTAGCCTGTGAGATATCTACTACTTTCATGAAAGAGCAAATAAAAGAAAAGAAATTTTAGTGGTCTATAAATTCACATCTTTGATTTTACCTTCACAGAGACCCCTTCTTTCCTCCAACAATTCTCATTATAGCTTATTTTGTGACAAATTTTAGTTTTATTGGAAACTCTTAATGCTAGTTAATTGGCAGAGAGAACACTTCTCTACTTCACTTCCCTACATCACCCTCTAGTGGATCTGAATCTTTTAGAAATTAATTTAAGGAGTTATTTATATCCATTCTCTTTAGTTTGGCAAAACAATACAGGTAGGAAAAACAAAGTCTGGTATGCTGAGATGGCAGCTACAGTACTCTGATCAATCAGCTCAGTGCCTGACTTAAGGCACCAGTCTTGCTATTTGTATATCTATTCCTCAGTTTCTACAACTTTCTTATGAGTCTGAGATCCACTTAATAGTCTTTTAGAAAATTCCCTCCTATTCAATAGATAGCCCTTTAACCATTGTAAGCCTATCCTTTTTCATCTTTGATTTGTTTTGTAGGTTTGATGTTTATAGAGTTTACTAAATAATTAGCATTACTATTGTATATATTTTTACAAACTATTATCCATTGTTTCCTTATAGACTATGATTTTTAGGATATAATATATGATTGCAACTTACATGGCAATATGTAAGTACACTGGTTTTTCCTGTAAAATAAGAGGCATGGGCTTTGGAATTTGTGAAAAGAGAAATACAATAACCATTTAAAGTGATTAATTTTTTATGAAGTATTGCCCTCCAATTGCCATCTACCTAAAGATACAGGCTCCATTCAGGGTTAACTCACATAAAGCATTTCTTATTTTTCCACTTATTCTCCCCTTTGTATTTGACCAGTCTCTTCTTTGACTTACATTTTCATTCTTTATAATTTTATTTTACCTTTGTTGTTGTTGCTATTAACCTCACTTCTCACACACACATACACACATACTAAATTAATGACTTTTTAAAGACACATATGGTTTCTGTTTGCGTTGCTGTCTCCAATGTCAAGCCCAGTGCCTGGCACTGAGGAGGCAGTGGATTTTATTTGAAGAAAATAGTGAGTACTGTAATTTTGATATAATAATTTTTCCCAAATTTCAACTTTGTTCAAGTCAGATTTTCAAGAGAGATTCTATGCATGATTTACATAATTCCTCATTATCCTTTTGTGACTTAGTTGGCTTTTTCCAAAGCCTCAAATCCTTCTTAACTCCATCCTTCCCACATTTTCTTCCACCCCCAAGCTCCTCTACATAAAACAGCATATAACTCATATGCCCTACACAAGAAGCAGCTCAGGAGTCATTACTATTGTTTCAACCTTTAAAATCTCCTCTGAAAAACCTTGGTATTAATATCAGCATATTTCATAACCACTTTTTACTTTCACTTTTTCTGGTCCCATTCCATTGCAGCTATGTTCAATCCATTGACTTAGGGGGATGCTTTTGATTGATCAGTGACAGGTGGTTTGTGTTGGTTTTGTTTGACATTTTAAATATAATTTGATGAAGAGAGAAGTTCGGATTGGACTTAGACATGCCTTTAACTTTATATGCTTAGAGCCTACCTTCCAAAGTTCTGAGGTACAGTCATTATCCTAGTCTATCGTGTAAAACACTATTTGTGTTATCTGTCTCAGAATTCTAAATTTCATGCTGTGAAGTATGGGGGTTCCATTTTGTAACACTCCCTTTCTAGAACCTACTCTTTATTTTCAAAGAGAACAAGGGTTGTAGTAGAAGAAAAGAATGAGGATAATAATGGCTCCATTTTTACAAGCACCCTGTCAGGTTTTTGTGATGTAACCTCTGTAAATTTAAGTAAAGGCAGGTGAGAAAGACCCAGGGGCTCCAGCCACACAAGGCTGCCCTACATGTACCCACTGTTCTATCTAACCCTAACTCTCTTCTGGTCTTTTAAAGGAGAAAAGAAAAGGACATGAATAGTTCCTGTCTGTTGTACTGCAGACTGGATAGAATAAATCACAGAGGAAATTATACGTCTGGATTTGGAAAACATTCATTATAACTGATCATAGAACGAATTGACATGGACGGGTGCAATGTTCTGGCCTTACAGTAGATTTAAATATATAGAACAAAGGCAAAGACAAGCGGTAGCATGACCTTGATTTCCAGCCAATATCTTTAAATATACTTTTATGATTTCTATTACATTTTGAGTTATTTAAAAAATGAAATAACCAACTGAGATCCTTGTCTAGAAAGAAACTATATTAAACATTACATTGTAAAAAAAGATGCCGTCAAGGCATTTGGAGTTTAATAGGGGTGCAGGGGTCAAAGAAATATACCAAATTATAATACAATGTAAGATTTGATAATAATCATATTGAATAACAATCCATGTACATCAAATGATTATGATTGCTTTAATAACATGCTTTCCTTTAATCATCATATCAATCCTATTATTATCTGAATTTTATAAAGAAGGAAACTGAGGCACAGAGAGGTTAGGCAACATTCCCAAGGACACATAAATAGTGAAGGACAGAGCAGAATTTAAAATCAGACAGTTTGGCCCCCACACATGTGTGCTACATGATCTGGCTGATTTACAGAATGGTAAGAGATGATATAAAACAGTAGATGCTAAATTAATGTATATTTTAGAGGTGGCAAAATGATGGTTTGATATAAATCTGTTCCTTAGGTGTTTGGAACAGATTTTATGTGCCTGTATGTTGTTTAGAAACATTTCTATATATTTTTAAAATTTTTAATTATTTGCCAGTGTTAAAAATGGAAGGATTCCTACATAAACATCCAGATTTGGATGTCTGATAATTCAGAAGATTTGCATACCCTTGTCCCACATTCTTATGAGAAAATATTGTTTGCTGCCGAATAACCTCTATTTACTTTAAAAGTGGCCTTTCTTTTTAAGTTGCCACAGTCCTACTGCTCCCTCTTCTATTCCTACAGGAATGTGGAGTGTCAGCTGCTATTCATTTATCATCTTCTTTTTGTAGTGCTTTCTTCTTGTGATACAGTTAGGGAGTAAAATACTTCCTTGTATTCATGTCTGTGTTGTGTGAGAAAAAAATGAGAAATATGTGCAGATACAAAGTGTTTACACTTTATTAACTCACTTATGTTACCCACCAGATTTGTAAACCTAAGGTTATAAAGCATGTAGTCTATGACACAAGGCTCACCTGGACAGTAAAACTCTGCTGGAAAAAAAAAAAAGAAAGATAATTTACTTGGGTCTCAGAGAGTGGATGGGAATTTTGTAGGCTGAGCGAGGCAGAATGAAGTATGCTAGGGAAGGCAGGAAGGTTAAATGGGTAAAAATCAAACTGCCATTTTTACAATAAGGTCCGGTAACAAAGTAAGCATTACTCATGTTTTGGAGTTGGTTTGATGGTTTTGGTGGCTTCTGAGGTTGAAAACATGGAATGCTTAAATAAGTCTGAGGGTATTTTAAAGGAAGTGCCTATCATGCTGTCTCTCTTCTCTGTGCCTTATTTTACAGATACAGATAGACACATATACACACATGGACATACACATACTCAGATATACATACATACAAACTTTCATGCATACACATATTCTAATCAATACATATACACCTATACATGTACACACATGCATACATCATACCCATACACACCCACATACATACTATTTATTTTTTTCCTTTGAATTGTTTAATGGCTTTAGGGGACAGGATGAAACAATATGGTTGATATAACTGCAACAGTAACTGAATTGCAAAACCATAATTGCACCAAGAGATACAGGTATCAAAATTAGAGAGCTTAACTTCCTTCAAGTAGGCACTCACTGCATATACAGGGTTAGCTATACAGTAAGGACTAAGGGATGAGCCATGATACCTTAAAGATAGATGGCCATATTCATGTGATTGCCAACCATTTAGTGATCTGTCTTTCCAGGTTCCTTACCTAAAAAGCTTATTCCCTGGCAGAACTTTTGGTTGTCATCTAATTTCGACTAGCTCTTAGTGGAGCCTCCTACAACTCTTTCTTCAGATGAAAAAAAAAAAAAAAAAAAAGAAGCATTAAAATATATAGTCTTAAGTAGGTTACTAAACTGGCATCTTTCAAAATAATAAAGAACAACTTCAGAACCTTCAGAACTGTGCTTGAGTGCATTTGACTGTATCATCTCTGTGTCCAGTGAACTTCGCTGAGCACCAGTTTGTTACACTTCACTGTACTAGAGGTAGTTCTCAATGCAATAGTCCATTCCAATTTATTTTATGCCAGAAAAATAAGTACTTCCTAAACTCCAGAGGCACAATTTCCTTTCTTATGTCTTCTGCCTTGAAAGTAATCACATCTAAACAAGAAGCACATATTTAAGTCTCTCTTTCACTCCCTCTTATTCCTATCTTTAAAAGATTAGATATCAGAGTGAAATGATTTGTGGTAACTCTGCAAATCCTTAAGATGTAGCCTGGCTGAGCTACTTCTGTTTGATACATAAAATATTTCTTAATAAACTGCTTGAAGCAAAATAGGAATTTCACAGGTGTTAAGTCTATTTTCTCTCTTCAGATGTAACTGTTGATTTCAGACATGCAGATTTAAGACTCATGCACGATAAATTACTGTCCTGCAGGTGCATAATAATAAATAAACATGAAAGGTTGAGAGTATATGGAAGCCACATGTGAAACCAAATGCTAGCCAGGTTTTAGAATTCAAGTCTCACAGCATTTGACACAGGGGAAAAGGCCTAGATATTTTGGGATTTTGAGCGGGAGCCACTAATCTCAATCTGTTTTCTTCTCTTTCCTTCCTTACTTCCTTTTATCCACCTTTTCCTTCCTTTGTAAAATGAGCACCTACTGTGTGCCTGTTACTATAGCAGGTGCTGGGAACACAAACACCCTGCACTGGTTTTCAGGATTTGCCATCTTAAAATATCTCCAACTGGGTGGATGAAGCAGCAGAAGTTTATTCCTCAGAGTTCTGTAGGTGAGAAGTTCAAGGTTCAGGTGTCAGCAGATTGAGTTGTCTTGAAGATTCTTCTTTCCTTGTCTTAAAGGTAGCTGCCTTCTTGCTATACCCTCCTATAGCTTTTCCTCTGTGTACATACATCCCTGGTGCCTCTTCCTCTTCTGATAAGGACACCAGTCACATTGAATTAGCACCTACCCACCTGGCCTTATTTAAGCTTAATACTTATTTAAAGATTCTATTTTCAAATACAGTCACATTCTAAGATACTGGGTGTTAAGACTTCAACATGTGAACTTTGGGGAATGTGTGTACAACTGAATCTGCAACACATCTTAAGATAACTAAGATAAGGCCCCTGTCTTGGAAAGGCTTATGATATAACTGGGGTCAGGGGAATACAGAAGTAAACAGAAATATGAATCACTGGGTGAAGTTTGCCACTGTCAATTTTTTAGCATTTTTAATTTTTCAAATGAGATTAATAATTTCTAGGGTTTATTATAACTTTAATAGTCTTTAAATTCAAGTCTTTGTTTCAAATTGGGCTTAAAATACAAAGTGAAATATATATGGAGAAGGGAGAGAGGGGGCATGACAGGCCGGCAATATAGTAACTGCTTCTTCTCCAGGGGCTGCTAGTCCCTGTGTCATTCCTTTTCAATGTTTAAGAATGGTTACCTGTTTCCAGAGTGTCTTAGGGAGCTGCGGGTTTTTATTTACCTATGTATCTATTAATAATCTACCAGATTAGACTTTTGAAATAATGAGTAAATATTTAACAAACTGTTAATAAAAAAGGCCTTCTTAAAGCAAACACCTCTCCTTGGATTTAGGTAGACATTTTATTGTCTGAAATTATGGTTTTTTCCTTAAAAGAATTAAAAAATATGTACAACCACATCAATAAAAGTTTCCCTCTATCATAATATGGAAAGAATACAAAGGAAAACTTGAGTGTTACATATTTAGTGACAGATATATAAGGCTTGTTTTCATAAGTTGTAATTCTTACTGAAAATGAATTTCCCTTTTTTCCTTTTACCTTTTATCCAGTGTGAAGTAATTTAAAAATCCATTAACACATATTGCCATGTTAATTGGATGATATTCTTCAAGGTCAAGAAACTATCAATAGATATTGAATAGTGACTATAAATAAACTCATCACAGTAATTAGATTTGTCAATTAAAATTGGGAACAGCTAACTTTTTATGACTGGATTAAAGGTGGATCACTTTGGGAAAATAATTTTGCTCAACATAATAGATGAAGATTGGATGATGATCTCATATGCAATTTTGACCCATGAATGAAATAAGCTTCTGATTTTTTTATATGAACAGATTCAGAAATGTGGATACTATGAAAATCCTGGAAATGTGAATTTTCTCAAAAACACCCAAATAGTTAAAACTCCACTATAATATTTATCAAGAAGGCACTTTAATATTAAGGTCTAATATTTGTTAAGAAGTTGGTCTATGCCAGGGTGTGTACTAAAACTTGAAATGTATCATCTCTTTTATTTCTCATAAAAACTGTATGAGGTATATAATTATCTTCTTTTGCAGGTGAAACTTTTCCAAGGTCACTCACACTACTAATAAGTGCCGGAGTTGGATTAAAATTTAGGTGCACCTGACTCCCAGCCAGATGCTCTCTGCACCTCTCTGCATGTGCATGACTAGATAAATATTTTAATTAGTTTCACTTTGTTCGCTATTCTCTCCATGTCAGAAGGTTTCTGGCAAAAAAGAATGTAACTCTTGTTTTTAGTTTTCATGCATTTGAAAGGCTATTCTGAAAACCATATCACATATTTATTGCATAGTTTTCCATTTTTTGATCTGGATACAATACACAGACGTTTGTAGCCACTATTTACTTTCACTTTTATTGGTGGACAGAGCTGTATATTTTTCCATGTGTTTTCTCCTTAGAAAGGGTATAAATTACATTGCAACTTTAGTATCCCTGGTCTGGGGGTGTCAGGTATTTAGTGCATGGAAAAGAGGTATGAATGTCAATTCTTAAGGCTGCCACTTCGATATATTCACTCAGCAAATAATCATTAAGTGTCTATCATATGCCAAGACCTGATCTCAAATTGTCAATATAGCAGTGAAATAAAAAAAGCAAAAAAAAAAAAATCAACAATATGAACTAAGAAGACTTATCTATATTCTGGGGTAGAGAGGCAGAACCAATACATGTTCTCAGATTTGTTTGACCTTGTAGTCCATAGTTTAATATTGAAGTATTCTACCTTCTTCTATTTGCTGAGTCAGTGTTTTTTTTTTTTTTTTTTAACTTATATGTATTTTTTTTTTATAAAAATATGGTGGTGGTTAGGAAGACCCTTGGGAGACTGCATAGAGTATATGAGTAATAGCTGGAGAGTAATATTGCTAAACTTAGATGGGCCTTAGTTTATCAAAGTGTCACACTAACTGATGACATCTGACAGCATGACACAGTAGGGAGTGGTTCATACTTTCTGACTGATGCAGAAGAAATGTCTGGGGACATGGTGTGCGAGGTCCCCAAAGAGAGCAGCTCCCGAAACTTCTGTGATTAGTGAAGGGTCACTCTGAAGAACAATTGTCAATGCTAAAAATTAACCTGAATGCCACATTTTAATTTATTTAAATAAATATTGCTCTTGATTACTCAATATCTTTCTTAGGTGCCAGGAAATGAAGATAAAAGATGATAAAGAGAGGATATTATTCCAAATAATCAAGGTTTGGTAAGAGAAATCACTATAATTAAAGCACTATTGTTTAAACAATATGTGTATATGTATGCATATGTATGTATGTATCTATACATATAATATGCATGTGCATATCCACACAGGTACCCAAATTATAATGGAAACAGAGATAAGGAAATCTTGATATCTATTTTCATGGTAGGGATGATATTTGGGCTGGACAATAAAGCCTCACTAGGAGTTCTCTAGAGAAAGAATGAAGATAGGTGGGTGAAGGCCTCCTGAGTAATTAAATGCAAATATTTGAGAGCATGGTATAATGGTGCATATATAACAAATATTCCATATTTTGACAGTAATAAAATACTGAATGTAAATGTCATTGAAAATGAGGCTGAGGAGAACAGACTGGATGCTGTGCTGGGATGGCTTTGGGTCTCACACAAGGAATGTGAATTTTCTGTGCTCAACAACTGGGGAACAGCTGCCTCAGGAATATGGGATTATTGCTAAGTGGTACGGAGGCCAATACATGACCTAGCCTCTCTGTAATACGAACTTTTTCTCAAATAACTAGAGGAGAAAATAAAAAAAATAACCCTTGATTTTAAAATACTAGACATAGCCAAATTATGATGAATGCAGAATTCAAGTGTCTCAAGTTTCATGTCTATTTATTGAAATGTAATATATATGGAGATAAATAAACCAAAGTGTAGAGATGGTGAATTTTCACTAATGACAATCAACATCCCATCAAGGAATAGAGCATTTGCAGCTCTCCCCAAACTCATTCTCTTCCAGTTTCTACCTCCTTCCACCAAGAGTAAGCACACTACTGACTTCTAACGCCAGAGGTTAGTAGTTTCTGAACCTGATAGACCTGGAATCATATGGTGTGCCCTCTTTTGTGTTTGTCTTCTTTCCCTCAACATTATAGTTGGGAGAGTTTAGAATTTTTTTGTGTGTGTAAATGTAGATTGTTTATTCGTATGCTGTATAGTGTTCATTGTGTGACTATATCAGATTTTATTTATGCATTCTGCTGATTTTTGGCATTAAAGTAGTTTACAATTTTCTCTTATTAAAACAGTGATATGATACAAATTCTGTCTTTTCATAAACATATACACATTTTTTTCTAAGAGCAAAGTTGCTCTAGCTTACATATGTTTATTTATTTATTTGTTTGTTTGTGTGCTTATTTATTGCGGTACTGGGGATGGAATCCAGGGACATTCTACCTCCAAGCTACACCCTCAGCCCCATTTTTTATTCTTTATTTTTGAAACAGGGTCTCACTAAGTTGCAAAGGGCTTCGTTAAGTAGCTGAGGCTGGCCATGAACCCAGATCCTCTGGTTTCAGCCTCCCAAGTACTGGGATTACAAGCATGTGCCACCACACCCGGCTGTTTATTTTTAAAAGATAACAATTTCCAAAGTGATTGGAGAATTTGTACTCATACTAGGAGCATATTAGAATTTTGGTTGCTCCATATTTTTTCCAAAATTTTAAATCATTTGATATTATTCTAGTTTTATTGGCTTAATTTAATTATTTCATGATAACCAATTATGATTTTAATTCCCTAAAGAATAATTTTCAAAATTCATAATTTTTGTCATTTGGATATTCTTTTAGGTTATGTGTTTTTTCATCTTTTGTCCATTGTTTAATTGCATTTTTTTTTTTTTACTTATGGATTTGTAGGAGTTCATTATATTTTCTCAATACTAGTCCTTGCCAAATAACTATACTGAGTTTTTTTTTTCTCAGACTGTGTATTTTTAGCAAATATATAAAACTTGAATGAACTTTTGCTCACCTCAGGGTCACTTTGGGTTGTAGCCCAGTCAAGAATGAAACCTCACTTACGTATTTGCTCCACTACTGTTTAAACATACAGATTCTTGCCAGGCATGGTAGTGCATGCCTGTAATCCCAGTTCTTGGGAGGCTGAAATAGGAGGATTATAGATTTGTGACCAGTGTGTAGTAACTAAAAGTGAGATCCTATTTCAAAGTAGATAATAAAAAGGGCTGGAGGTGTAGCTCAGTGGTAAAGCACTCCTGGGTTCATCATCCAGCCTTGTCCTGGCTTCATGATCTCTATCCTTGATGCTAGAATCAGAAAGATTTGAGAATCAGTGAACAAGCCAAATCCATAGTATTTATTAAAACACTCCATAGGATCAGGGGTATTAGTAAATTCCAGATAAAAATACTATTTAACAGATACCGGTAGATTAAATTAGACTTTGTGAAAGATGAGCTGCACGTGTAATTGCATCAAGTGCAATATTATAGGACAGGTGGGTAGTTCTCATTCACAGGAAGAGGTGGTGTTTAGGAAGATGAGCCCTTTTTGTTAGTAGACATAGGACATGTTTATAACTTCATGATGACAACATAAATACTGGTATGCTGAACTTAGCCTTGAAAGCCATGTGATATTTTGACATTTATCTTCTGTTATATACACTATCTTTCTTTCAGCTTTGATACCTTACTCCTCTTTAATTTTAGAGCATTTTGCAGTAAGTAACAATTACAACCCTTGAGGGCTTATTGGTTTCATGAAACAGGCTCAGGGTTGAGGAGTCCAGAGCTGGTCAAGGAGCTCAAGGGCATCAGGGGCCTCTTTGTTCCCTTCTTACTATGCTGTTCTCTTTAGTGTGGAACCTTTGTTCTCAAGTCTTTGTGACTCAGGGTTGCAAGATGGCTGCTAAACCCATAGGGAGAGAATATGCCCTTCCAGGCATGAAGAAGCAAGCAAGCAAAATAACAAAAATCGTTTTCTGGTAGGTTTTACATTTATATTGAAAAATCTCTAGGGACTTCTGCCTACTCCTTATGGCCTGGACTTTGACATTATGACCACAAAGAGCTCCAAAGGAAACAGAGAAATGGAATGCTTTTGCTTTATAGCTATGTTAGGGAAGGGTAATAAAAAGTAGACTTTTGGGGGCATAGTCCACATAGTACCTTTGTTTCTTTCCCTTTTTACTTGTGTATTTTTGTTAATTTTTATTATTAAAACATAAGAGGCTTATAAAATAATATTTGTAAGATAGCAAAAAATGACATATATCCATTATTTTAACAACTTAAAATCATCACTATAAATACTTTAGTGTGTATTCTTCTAGTCACTTTAAAACACTGTCTGGGTATGAGGGGACTTATGGATTTTAGGGATGCACTTTCAGGTGTTCTAGGTAGACAGAGGGAGGTAATATAAGCACATAATATATCTCTATACATCTTTCTGTACCTTATTAAATCACTGAGTTCACACTGATACATATATTCAACTTCAATATAACATCATTTCTGGTTTTCTTTTCTGTGTTTGTTATCCCTTTGCCTATATGAGAAAACTAACACCTTTTATTCTCAGCATACATACATATTCCATTACCTTCCGTGTAACTAAACTCCTCTACCACCTATTGCTTTGGTCCCTGTGGATATCTTCCTAACTCTCTTCAGATTTCAATACCTTGTGTCAGCTCCCACATGGACCTGAGCTTCTCTTCTCACTTGAGCTCAGATACCCAACCCTGCTCACTTCCTGCTTTTGAGAAGGAGATGTCATCAACCAATGCCCAGGCTTCTCACTGGCTTGTAAGACCACCTGTCCCCTCATTCTGGCACCTACTTTCTTTGTCCTTATCTGTTTGTTGGGGGACTGAATTATTCAGGAAGGGAAAAGAATAAAAGAAATGAAGGATAAGTAAAAGAAACTATTTGTCTTTCTATTTTTGTTCTGTTTTCTGATGCTATGAATTTTCCATTTTCTTTATGTAAATAGGTCAGTATCTTTTGGTGCTTTTATATTAGAGTTTAAAATATGATGTCCTATGGACATATTGAAAAATATATTTTCCTATTTTTTGCATTTGATTAACCAATCATACACTATTTTGTCATTTAATGTGGAGGAAAATCTATGCTAATTTTTTATGATTGTAATACAATCCTCCTTGTTTTACTTTTCTCATTTTCATTTCCTTTATTACCTAACCAATCATACACTATTTTGTCATTTAATGTGGAGGAAATCTATGCTGATTTTTATGATTATAATACAATCCTCCTTGTTTTGCTTTTATCAGTTTCATTTCCTTTATCTTTCTTCTTTCTGTTTCTTTCTGCTTGAATTTACTTTTCATCTTTGCATTTTGGTTTCTGTATTCCCTCAAATTCTGTTTCCAAAGGTTACAACCTTTGCCAGTTCCTTCCCAAGGCGCCCTTTGTTTCCTCCTCTGAATGCTCTCAGACTATCAAAACTCCCACCCTTTGAATAGTTGTCAGCTAGGTCTTAGGCAGTCATGCTGATGAGTTATTCACAATAATGAATTCCAAATTTTCAAATAAATCACAGATATGTAGGACTCATTCTAAGAAAGGTTAGGGAAACAGGATATTGTCATTCTTTATCCTCCAGCCCTGACTTTTAGTCTGCAGCTGAAAATTTTTCTCTGTAAGGGTTCTGTTTTGACCTAACCAAAGTATGACTTGCTCCAATCGGCTGTTACTCTAGGATACACTGGTAAGAAAGGGTTTTCCATATTAGGTCACCTATTGGCAAGGTAAATTTAGAGTTTTCAGAAAATCTGAGGATCCTTCCATTTTACTTGTTTTTTTCTACTCCTTTTCCCCAGATGAAACGGTAAATGCTTTGATTGGGTGTTGGAAATGTCAAGTATGTGAATTGATTTATACTTATTTCTTAATGTAATACCATGAAAATAACAATTACTTTTTACTATACGTTTTATATTATGACGTCACTCACATTTTCTTTTATTTTAGTTGTCAGATTATAACTTAAATAGTGATTAAGGGACTGGAAAGGTAAAGATGGCATTTAAAGAAAATGAATTGAAAGGACCAATGTCAATGTGTCATTTGCCTTTCCTCTTGGTTCTCAAGTGAATGTATTTGTATTTGTGTTTGTTTGAGAGGGATATTTATCCTGAGTGAAGCCCTAAAATATGGTATAATGAGGAGTGGTTGTGATGGGGAGGGAGGAAGAACATGCATCTGTGTACTAAGTAATTTTTGAAAACTATCTTCAAGGTGAAAGTAATAAGTCAACCCCTTGCCAACTTTTTCTGGAACATATAGTCAACTATTTATTGTAAGGGAGCAGTGATGTGGATAATTAGCAAAATGTAGATAGTTCCTTGTGCTTTTCTATTAATATGGGCAAGGATAGTGGTTTGTTCAGGTTGCTTAATAGACAGAGGAGAGGAGGAAGTCTCTTTTCTCCTCATACATTCAACACTTCTTCATTCTATCTTTTTGTTGCAAGTTATGATGTTGCAAGTTATAATTTTGGTTCTTACTTTGTAGAAGAGAAATAATAAGAAGAGAATTTCCTATCTTCCAATCATTACATCATGCACCCTCTGCATTCATAAATGTAATTCTGCTTTTCTTCCCTCACTGTGGATGGCCAGGGTCACACTCTGTAATTCCTATCACCCCACTCTTTGCATTTAAGACTCTATCCCCTCAAGGACATTGACCCACAGAGTTTCTGTTCCCCTGCTTCATCATTTCCTGATTTTACCCGATTATTTAAAAGAACAACTATACAACCTTTTTTTCCATCTTAAAAATAAGTAACAACAACAATAAAATCCTTCAAATTTCTCTTTACTACATTTATCTGCTCTTTATAAGAATAATACTTCTAGAAAAGGCTCTTCTGTGCATACTGTACAACACGTGTCTCCATTCATCCTCAAACCTAGTTGCCAACCTTGAACAGCACTCATAAAGGATGCCTTTTCTGTGAACAAATGAAATGGTCAATTCTCAGTCCTTGCCTTAGTCAGGCTCAGTGTCATTTCACGCAATTAAATCTTCATTCTTAAGACACTTGAAGTGATTTCTAGGATGCCTCTACATTTTGTTCTCTTCCATCACTACTGATTCCTCGTTAATCTTTTCCCACTGCCTTGAACTTTAAAGTTTAGAGTTCAATTCCCTATCATACTTTTCATTCTCATGGCCTTCAAAATATTATCTCTATGCTAAGAACTTCTTTTCCTGGAGGTTCTCTACCAAGATATAAATAGCCTTATTTCCTCTTAAAATTTCTGAGGTCTTTGATCAAATATTTGGGTTTCAATAAAGTCTTCCCTGACTAGTCTATACAGAAGAGTAAGCCTCCCCTCATCAGTTCTTACACCCCAGGTATTTTGTTTATTTTTTCTTAACCCTAATCAACATCTGACATGCTGTGTATATCCTTGCTAATATTTCAGTGGGAATGTCAGCTTGGTGATGTCAGTGGTTTTACTTGGTTGACTTCTGAACTCTAGCACTTGTCACAGAACTGGCTAAATATTTGTTGAGTGAATAGATGAATGATGGTAAGAGAAGTCAGCAGCTTCTTACCTTTAACAGTTGTGCAGGCCGATGTTGTATCATGTTTGGGTGGCAGAATAGCAAGGTAGAGAAGGACAGGTGTGAGAAGAGAGTGGGGTCCAGAGCCCATGTGCCCACTGGTTGGCACCAAAGTCCTTGGCAAGGGATCCCACCTCTGCCTGAGTGGTGATAAAATGAATTATGTAGCATAAAGATGGGTGATAGACTTTAAAGCATCAGAGTAGCCAATGAAGATGTTCTCATGTGGAGATGGAGAGCTCCGGAATTTTTTGGTCAGTAGAAAAGAAAACCTGGGATGGACAAAATAGAAGAAAGTATTCCAGGACTGCCTTGGTCCTGAGTTCTTGAAGTCTATTTGTCACAAACTATAACTTCATAATGTGTATATTTAAAAAAAAAAGATGAGGGACTAATGTTCTTTTCTTAGAAGTATTTTTGGCTTACAAAGAGAGGCAGGAGAAAAAATAACAACACATTATGTATATGAAAATCAGCAGCTGCGATGCGATGAAAATAAGGCAATGAGATTTTTAAATTAAAAATATTCTAATTTCAAGCCTCCTGTCTCTCACTATTAAAAATAAAGTTCTTTGAGGCAATAAGATATAGCTATAAATGCTCAAAATCAGTTTTCATCCTAGCTCTACTGCAAAATTAATGGGATAGCAAAAAGGGGGAATTACTTGTGTTGTTAGTACTTTGGTTTCTTTATTTGTCTATTAAGGTTGCTGGACTGGTGTGTAAAGATAGCAAGTATACTTTTTCTATTGTGCCAACTGTGATGGATTGGTAGGGGCAGCCTAGAGTGTTGTATGGATAAGCATTTGAGGTCACACTGAGGCTCAGTAGAAAGGAGAGCAGCAGTTGATTGGTGTTGTCTGCCTTGGGTTTGGGAAAAATAACTTGCACATTAAATGTGTTGTGTATTTACTATCCTGTACTATCCAGATTTTAAGCTGTTTCAGTTTTAAAATTCAGTGATTGGGAATGCCTACTATGTTAAATATAGTCTCCGAACTAAATACAATGATAAAATTTATATGTAAAACATTAAAACATTGTTTTTAGTGTACCTTTTTTAAGAATCTGAATGTTTGGTAACTATTTCCTCTAAAGTACTGGGATTTATGTATTACTCATAATAATTTTATATTGTGTGCTAAGTGCAACATGATCAGAATATACAAACAGACTATAGAAGCAGTAGTGATATTTTGTCAGAAAAAAAATCACAAGTTAACATCAATAAATAAATTCACATAACTCAAGTTTCAGTTTAATTCAAAATAAGTTTGAAGTTTTCCCCATTGGTTTTGCCTTCATAATATTCCCATAGGAAATATCATTTTCACATCCAGGAAATGAAGCATTTTGACTGCAATCTTTCCAAATTATTGTAGAAACTTCTGGAAGTGAGTGGTAGAAAAAGTTGATCTTCATCTCACTTCTTAGTTACACAGCTGAATAGTGCTGCCTAAGTTAAAATATATCAGGGTGTGATATAAGGGGATATATCTAGAGATATTTAGAGATAATTCAACTTTAAGTATAGAACTTTAATAAGATGAAAATGTGACCTGCTTCAATTTGTATTTCTTCAAGCAATTTTTCCCTGCCCTCCACCCCTAACATATCAAGGAAAATTAGGAAATTTGGGGTTATATTCATGAATTTGATATAATTTCATCCATTTTTCAAAGAAAGTATCAAAGTATGATGCAATTATGCAACTTACTGAAAAATGTCATTGTGTTTTAAGTATTTTTAGTGCCAGTAACCTCAGTAATACCAGGAAAGAAAGCATCAGTTTGTGGAAGTAAGCCTGTGTTTTTTAATGTAATGATAAAAATGAATGCTGTGTCTTACTCATCATCAAACCTGGCTGAATTTGGCACTTACGTACTTACAATTTTTGAATGTAAGTAATTTAAGTAGGACTTTAAATGAATGTGCTTTGAAATACATTATTCCATGTGTAATCCTGTAGTTATTTGTGGTATGTAGATGGTCTGAACTCATTTTCTCTAATTTCTGATCTTGGATATGTAATCAAGGGATTTTTTTTTTTTTTTTTTTTTACTGGAAAGGACATTTAAAAATCAATTAAGTCCTCTCGTTTTCCTTTCCTCTCTTTGATTCTACATTATAGCGTATGTGATTTCTGGTTATTCATTGGTTTTTGTTTTGTTTCTTGGTTATTCATTTGTTTTCATTTTTCCTTCAATTTGGTCTTGCTCTTATTATTTTAGAATGTCAGTTAGCTGGACACCTGATTCAAAGGGAAATGTTTGTTAAATTAACAGAATAGTGGCTTGCTTCCCTACCCCAACCAAATTGTTTGAATTTAGTCTATTGGTTTGAAATATTTTCCACTCAGACTATCTGAGTTAGTCTTTTTAGTAAGCTGATTTGGTTAACTGAATTTATTTCACATACACCTTGCAGTTTCTAAAGAATTTCAAGGTGACTATGATGGGTAAAGAGTTGTTAGGCTCAACTTTTGTTTCCTTTTTTTCTTTTACAAAATAGCCATCACTTGCTGGCAGGGTACACAATTTGTTTATTTTTCTTTCCATTCAAGATCTTGAGCAGTGCTTTTTAATCAATATTTTGTTGTTGTTTATTTGTTTTACTCCAGATCCAGGTTAAGGGGTTTTATCATAAACTACTATCTTAGCTATTTGGTTTTCATATGAATGAGTCCTAGTTGAATTAATTTGAATATTCTCTTAAGCTCTTTCATAATCTTTCCAAACTTTGACCATCTTTGATCTCTTTGAAGATCTTTTGTTATGGGGACTCCCACTATTATCTGAGATATTTTTGCAAAATACCATAGTACTCTATGACCATTCTTTTTCTTTGTGTTTCTTCCATTGATTAGAACTCTAGAGTTATTTTGTTGTTGTTATTGAGTATTACTCTCATGCTTATATATGAAAATTTCTGAATAAATAGTGCCTTGGATATATTTAAGTAATTAAATCTTTGATTTCCTTTTGTCAGCAATGAATCACTAATGAGGAAAGAAGAGAACACTGGTTTTTAAAATTGGCAAAAGAAAGGTGGAAACGGAAATCTTCTTGTCATTGTGGGGAATTTGAAGCCAAATATAGACAGGCCTCCTCATTTTACATACGAAAAACTGAATCAAAGCAAGATTGAGTGGGCTGTCCTAGATGTCCATCAGTTAGTATCTGACGGGTCATCAGACTCTTCCCATTCCACTCATCTTTTAACTTACTGCCCTGGGAGGTAAATCATAAGATCCTTAGATAGTCAGGCCTCTCCCATCTCTTTTCTTGACCTTTCTGCTATCTAAAGGAAATCATAACTAACCAGTGTCCCTTTAAGCCTTTCCCTAAAACAAAAGAGAAACTAGGAAAGGTGTTGCTGAGCTGGATGTGGTTAAATGTGGGAAGCTGGGTAAGGTGTCTAGTGAGAAGTAAAACATGGAAGACCTCATGCACAAACTTCACCAAATTACATAGGTTATTTACAGCACAAAGTAACCACTCTCCTAACCATCAACACTCCCCAGCAATTGTTTTCTTCCTTATTCTGTTATACAGAAATGCCTTCCAATTTATGGTACTTTAACTGTCAGAAATATCAGAAAAGGCTTTTGCACTTTAAGCAATCTTTCCAAACCCCTGTCTAGTAGACACAGGGAGAGAGCGATTTCAAAGCAATCTTTGTTTTGCCTTCCCATTGACCTTTCACCTGAGACATAGCTTTCAGCTAATTAGCTCTTTCTGACATTGTGATGAGAGTTATACTGTGCTCTGGCCAGAGAGGTAGATTGGATGTGGTCACACAACTCTAACCTTGCTGAGATTTATTTGTAAAAGCTGTATTTTGTTTAGCTGCTTGACACCTAACATTTCAGTTATCCAAGTACTCATGATTTCAAGTTTCCAATGAACTGAAACTTACCATTTTAACTTTAGGTCAGCCCCTGTACTTTGTTTCTGCCTCTTATCCTCTTATCCCTAGGTATTATTCCAGGTTGTAATAAAATTCTTTTATATTTTACCACTCGAATATGTAAAAAATATTGATTATCAGCATAAGATCTACTTGTCTTCTATAGACTCTTTACCTAAAAATTAAAAAGGCATTGAGAAAATAAAGACCTCCTCAATATGTTTAGCATAAAATGTGCTTTGCTGACAGCAAATCAGAGGGCAGTACTGTGCTAGACCTTCAGAGTTGAATGAAGCCAATTAATGTACAATTACTGGCAGCAATGCTTTATGTGAAAGGTCTTTTACAATGAAACTTTTAACAGGATAATTGTAGACATCTGCTTCATGTACCTTAGCAGTAGCATAGCCAGCATTTGCTAAGATCTTCTGAGCTTTTACAGCTTTACACAAAAGGACATATTGGCAATTCTGTTTTCCTATATAATAGTCAGACTATGTAAAATGGTAGGCTAGAATTCAGCATTGTTATAGAAATTCTCAATGTCACCAGAGCGATTGACTTGTTCCACCTGGCTTTCAGACATTTGGAGAAGCAAAACATATGTACCTTAATTGCAAAATGTAGGCTTAATGAACATGCAGGCGTTATGTTATACCAAGTGCAACAATCGACATGATGGCAAGCTACTTAAGAACATGTCACAATGTTTGGCTCTTAAGAGGTTTGCCTTTGGCAATGTTTCAGAGAAGAATGTGTTCCTTGCATTTGCAGCCCTGTGAGCCAATAATAAAGTGTTCAGCATATGAAGCTGGTATTTATTTTAAATTGCTATGTCAATATTTTTGTTTAAAAGCAGGCTTGATTCCCTCTGTGGACTTTGTTGAAGCCTTCTATCACTGCTTTTTATTTGAGTTTGATTTAGCTTCTTTTCCCTCTGATTTTGTGTTTTGCAGAATGGCTTGCTTGAAAGCCTTCTGATTGGGTTGGGGGAATAAAGTTGCTGTGTGAATTTCAAAGACCAGAAAATGTAAAAAGGCGCAAACACTTGCTGAAGGCATCAGAGAAGTGACTGCAATCAAGCAGTGTTAGGGTGACCTTGAAGCTTCCCAGAATAGCCACCATGTTTGGAATAATGGAAGCTCTGCGTTCAGATGCTTTAGGGTGACTTCACCAGCCAAAGCCCCTTCCTCCTGCTGAGAGGTCTCCAGGATGAATGCCAATGTTTAGTCCTCTTATAGGAATCCAGCAAAGCAGGCTTTTGTTTTCAAAAACACAAATGAAATTATGCCATTATGGAATATTGCTTAACTGATTTAATCCTAATGTGATGTCAAAACAAATTTCCCCAGCTGTTAAGAGAATGCTTTATCTACCGCAGATACAATTGCTTGGTCGATGCCGTGCACTCTTCCAAAAAATTGTTGGGCAGTTCTGTTCATGAACTTTCACAATTCTCCATCCCAGGCATATTTCTGTGGGATGATTAAAATGGTCTTCTCATAAAGGCAATATAAAATAGTATGCATCATCTATACACACTGAGCTGAAAAATATTGTATTCATAAATTAAATTGGACATTTTGAAAGGTTAACACAAAAAGATACTTTGCTTTTGGTAATCAATAAGGAAAAAGGGATTTCAGGTAATTAAAATCTGTGAAGTGAACATTTCTCATTTGGAGCCTATTAAAAGTAATATAAGCAAACAGAGGCAAGAGATAAATATGGAAAAAAGTGATGAAAAATGTTTTACTATATGTTGGCAAAGGAAGGTAACAATATATATTCTGAGGCCTGAAATAATATAACATGTTACAGAAAATACAACATTTAAATTATGCAGTTGTATATAAGGTTGTATGTACATTACTTAATTTAAGCATTAGGTTGTAATTGTAAAATGTGCCTGTTCTGCATGTTGGGCTGCAGCTTATATATTGTTTAGGTCTTTTCTACTGAATATTTGGCCCAGGAACCAGCATGCAGTTTGCATGTTTACTGGAAATACAGAATTCTACACTGGTTCCAGATGTATGTATCAGAATTCAAAGTTCAAGAAGACCCTCAAGAAAGTCATAAGCACATTAAAGTTTGAGAATCATGGGTTTGGGTGACTTCCCCATAGAATAGTGAGTTACCGCTTAAAAAGTCAGGTATACTTTTCTGTTTTCTTTTATTATTATTATTATTATTATTATTATTATTATTATTATTATTATTATTATTGGCACCAGGGATGGAACCCAGGGGCATTCTACCTCTGAGCTACACCCTCAGCCTTATTTTGCTTTATTTATGTATTTTAATTTAAAAAAATTTTTTGGTACTGGAGATGGAACCCAGAAGCATTCTATCTCCAAGCTATACCCCTAGTCCTTTTTTTAATTCTTTATTTTGAAACAGGGTCTCACTAAGTAGCTGAGAGCCTCACTAAGTTGCTAAGGCTGGCCTTAAATCTATGATCCTCCTCTCTCAGCTCCCTAAGTGCTAGGATTACAAGTTATGTACAATCTTTAAGGCCAAAATCAGTAATGTTGTTGTTAGGCATGAAACTATTAACTGGTTCTGGGAAGGTTGTAAGCACCCATGTGTGTTTAAGAACATCTGCCTCTCCATAATACAGCAACTAAGGGAAACACAGAGCAGGGGGCAGACTCCATGCCCAGCACCATTTACTTCTGTGTCCCTGTTACATAACTTTTCTTTTTGTCTAGTGGCAATGTTCTTTCCTTCTTTTTGCCATTTATCCATCAAAATGTGATCTCTTTCTAGGGCTCATTTTTTTAAATACTTATATTGGTACATTATAGTCTCACATCATAATGTAGTTCAGAGTGATAGTGACATCCATGCATACAGCACTTGGTGAGTTTTCCTTCCCCATACATGATATTGAGATTGGCATGGTATTCTCACATATGTACCTAATGTCAATGGAAGTGTTTCTTTCATTAATTCTTCCTCTACTCCCCTTCCCCAGATCAACCCCTTGCTTCTCTGGGATTTGTCCTTCATTATCTAATGTCCCTTTTGTGTCTCAATTACTCCTTAGCTTCTGCATAGGAAAGGACACATATGACCCTTCACTTTCTGTAACTGGCTAATTTATTAACCTAAACTTTACAAATTGCCACAGTGTGCTTTTCTTTTTTTTTTTTTTTT